>JBAMAW010002622.1:0-91384 GCA_037043295.1 Amiota minor
GTTGCAGCTTGGGTAAAGTACAGGGGCGTTTGCGGGGATGGGCATTGGTTGAAATGAAATTGACGTTGTTAAAAATAATAACATCACGTCGGGGTCACAAAAAATGTTCACAACAAACACAAACACAGCTTATCATTTGATGTGCTTATTGCAGACTAACCGGTGTAAAATGAATATTGTGTGGCGGAAAATTTAGAAGAAAATTAAAATTATCGGATGTTTTAAAATCATTGCATGATCAAAGTGATCCATTTTCAATGCCGGACAATATTTTTAAGAAAAGTTATCGATTCTCGGCTGTGCCATGAATTGATAAATCAATTGAAGTTATGCAATAAAAACTCAACAAAACCATGCGGGTTTCGATTCATGGAGGCTTTATATTTCTATGCACATGGTTCATACCAAAAGTGCATAGGAAACAACCGCTCCTATGAGCCAATCGTGGGTGTCCCGGGCTATTGAAATCATATCACACTTGGTTTGCGCGGTGAAACAAGGCGAAGTGAGGTCTCCTCAAACAGTTGACGAAAAAAAGCAAGGGTAACTAATAAAACTATAAGAAACACGGGCATTTTTTATGTATTTAAAATTATTGTTATTTACAGATGTTACAATGCATTTGGCATACAGGCCACAATCGTGCGGTGGACTGCACACACTTTGCAATCGTTGCCCCCAACAAAAATTATGCTAACAATCCCCGCTCCCTATACATGAATAGGAAGGGATATTATAGCATAAATATGGAAGCAGTAAGCATAAACAAGATAAAATAAATTACATGATTTTCATGCTATTTTTATTTTTATTTTTTGCCAGGTTTGTAATCACCAGTAGGTGTTCACATCTGTGAACCCAAACTTCCCAGGGACCTGCCACGACTCTACAATATGGAGGATGTCGGAGGCACGGCAGCACTTAGCGGCGAATCGATTCCCACGTGGCTACTTGGGGACAAAAGGTATTCATTAGAGCCATGGCTGATGACTCTAATAGCAGACCTTCAACTACTTCTGAAAGAAATTTTAATAAATTTCACTCAAAGGTAAGAAATGTGGTGGAGAGGGCAATCGGTGTTTTGAAGGCCCGTTTTAAATGCCTTTCAAAACAGCGAATCTTTCACTACAGCCACAAATGAGCATTAAGAATAATCGGTGCATGCTTCGTATTGCACAACACTTGTATAGGGCGTGGCATGTGGATTGAAATTGACAGCGGAGGAATGGAAGCCGAGGTAGAAGAAGAGACGCAAAATGTACCTCATCAAAACAATCTCTACAGAGAGGCTATGTTGATAAGAACAATGTACATAGAAACACTTCATTAATAAATATTTTTAAATTCATTTGTTTCAAACTTAGGTATTTATTTTTTGTTTTTATTTATTTTAAGTTTTTAGCATATTTGGCCAACACATGAACTAAGGTTGCAAAGGAGTTGCGCATCCTTTCCAACGCCACTAAGAGCCCTTCGCCGCGGCTATTTTGGGCGTCGATGTTTGCCATAGCAATTTCGTAGAGCTGGTCAATGCGTTTCTCCTTTTGATTTCGGTTGCTGGATGGTGATGGTGAAGGCAATGATAACGGTGATGGTGCTGGTGTGGGTGATGGCAATACCAATGGTGATGGTGTGGGTGATAGAAATTGTGATGGCAATGGGTAATGGCGATGCCACGCTATCCAATGACAATTGTGAAGCTATAACAACTGACGGTGACATAACTGCTGGCACCTGCTCGTTGGTGCTTTTTGTTTCCATCTGAAAAAATCAAAAATGTACAAAGTACAAAATGAATTCAATTAATTTCCTAACTTTGCTGAAACCAAAGGTCAAGCAACCTTCAATGCCGTCTATCGAATTCTCCAATGCCTGCTCCTCGAATCTACTTTGTGGTTTCATGTGTGGTCCTACACAAGTCATTCGCAAATTGCTTTTTACTATGCGAGTGCTGCTTCTGATGGTGTTTTCCAACTTTTGAGGCTCCCATATAAAAATGGCATGTAGTGCCACCGGAGAATAATTAAAATACTTCTTAGCATGTTTTTGTTTTCTATTTTAAGACAGTAAGAACAAGTATTTACAGATACGATATGATAAACAAACAATAATTTAGGTTGCCAACTTGGCGGAAAAAATCAGATTCAGAAGAAAAATTATAATTAATCAAAATTACTCGGAGAAAACACCAATTTCAATTTGTTTGTAACATTCATTATTTTTAAAATATTTAATATTTCTTTCGTTTCTAAGTTGGCAACCATGAATAAAGAAACGTTTACAGGCTGAAATCTTTTTTAACAGCAGAGCTTTCTATGTCAATGGGCTTGCAAAAAATAAAACAGACTTATGAGATTCTTTTAGCAGAGATGTAACTATATATAAATGTGTGATTTTTCTGTTGCTTTCGGTCATGTCTGTTCATGAAAATGTAAAATTTATCAAAATGGAGCACTTGGGCGAGTATTACAACAAATTTCATATTTTTATTGCAAAATTCTTACAATATTTTTCACTTTTTGAAAAATAACGGGCATGCAGGAAATCAAACAAGGACACTAAAGTGCCTCCGACATGATCATGCAATTATCGTCCATTTTATACTAGATATATACTACTATGTATTAGTGAAATAAATATGTGTGTGTCATGAACAAAGTATCTAATCGATTAGATATTTTATCATGCTATTTTTTCTCTCATCGCTCTGTTTCATAAACAACATTCTCTCTTTAGCCATGCTATCTCATTTACGCCTTCACGAAGTAAGAGGCGAATATAGGCAAGTGTGCACATTTATGAAATATTTGGACATAGCAGACGTGAGCGCGTTGGCGGATGACATACGAAATATTTGTAAGGTGCCGACGGCATCGCCATCGGCAGCGGATGGCATACGAAATATTTACAAATTGCCGACGGCGTCGTCATCGGCATTGTTGTCCGCACATCTGCACAATTCGAAAAATAACGAGAAATTAACTATCATCATAATTCCATGCAACATGAAATGGCTGAGGGTAAATGCATGATCATGTCGGGGGCACTTAACATTTTACTGTTGTTACAGCGCACAAGTTACACGAGCATTTTTGACCAATGCACATTTTACCCTTCCCTTCACTATCATACACGATACTTTCGGTATACATGTACGATAAAAATGAATAAATGTTATTAGTAATTGTAGTATGTACACATAAACACATAAATGTTTGCAATGGCAAATTTAGCAGTCAAACTTCACTTTAACAGTAAATTTAAGCGGTAAAGAAATGTATATCGAAAAAAAATAAAAACGCAGTTATGTTCTTATCTTTATTTTTAATACGTATTCAAGAAAAAAACAACAGTTATGTCATTGGAAGTACATACAAAAAGAGAAAAGAAAAAATAAGTCAGATTTTGCGTTAACACATAAATGTTTGCAAAATGCATATAACGTAGAAATGTAATTAGAAAAAAACTATTTTCAGCTTGATTTTTAACTAAAATGATTTTATACTAATAATATTATAAACGGTTCTTAATTTGACAGAGAACATTTCTGCTAATTCTTTAACAGTTTTGCCTTTATAATAATCAAAATAGATTAGTTCAATAACACGATCATCAATTCTTTGGCCTGGCATTTTTTATATTTTTCTATTATTGCCTATCAACTGGACGAAAGATTAATTTATAATGACAAATACATATTCGTAACTATTTGCTGATTGCTATATTAGTCAAAATAAACAAATTTTACAGTTACTTTACTTTTCTTTCATTATCTATTCATCCTACTGCGCACATTGCAAACATTTATGTGTTAACGCAAAATCTGACTTATTTTTCCTTTTCTCTTTTTGTGTATACATCCAATGACATAACTGTTTTTTTTTTTTTTTTTTTAATAAGTATTAAAAATGAATATAAGAACATAACTGCGTTGTTATTTTTTTCGATATACATTTCTTCACCGTTTAAATTTACTGTTAAAGTGAAATTTTACTACTATTTTTGCTATTGCAAACATTTATGTGTTTATGTATATGTAGGGCTGCCAACTTTTCTTCGCCGAAATATAGTATTTGTCGAAATAAGCTATAAAATATATAGTACACTTCAAAAAAATATAGTATTTCATGGAAAAAACAAAGAATAGGAAAAGATATATTTGTTACTTATTTATTTTTAAAAAAATTATACTTTTTACACTTCTTGCATTTTTTAACAATTTTTTATCTAAAATAAAAGTGTCATATGCCTTATTACATTCAATTTTTAAATTTATGTAAATCAAAAGCTCATTTTTTATTAACGATATAGTACTTCTGTTTCTCTCTTTTCTCCAGTTCGAATTCATAACTGAAAATATCCTTTCTGTGAATGCCGAAGTGGCGGGAATAGAGAGTAGGAAAAAAATAACTTTAAATAAATTGGGTAAGTTATTTTCTGTTGTTTTTAGAATATGTTGCCATTTTTGGCCAGTAGTTTTGTTAGTAAATTCACTGAAATCTTTAACTTTTGCCAATATCTCATTTAATATTGTTATTTCGGAGTAAAGGTCGTCCATTTCGATACTCAATTTTTCTTTTAAATTAAGAATTTCTAATATTGTCTCACATTCATTAAACCTCATGTCTTGAATTAAATTTTTGGATTTTGTATAACCAATTGCTTTCATCAAAATTAAACCATTTATTAAGGTAGTCTAAACATTTACCAACAAATTCCAAAAATTCTATTGGATTTCATAACTTACTGTAGGGGATTTTGCTTCTAAACATTGCAACATTTTGTTTCATAACCAAAAAAAAGTATAATTTTTTCGTTGTTCTAGCGCCGATTTTATAGTTAACATAATATTATACACGTCTAAGACTGTTATATTATTGCCTTCAAGTTTTTTAACAGCTTTATAAAGATTTGAAACTTACTGTTTCCATGAACTTCATTCATCATCAAAATATTTTGAATATGTGTAGGACACTCCTCTCCTAAACTTATTGTAACAAATAATCACTCAAAGCCTTCCAATTTAAAAGTATGTTATCTACACAAGGTAGCAATGAAAGCCATCTAGTACCAACATGTCGTTTCAACTCATGCCATTAACCTTCAACAGCATCAACAAATTTATTTAAGCTCTTCTCTACGGATTGCAGAAACGGAGAAATGGCTGTAGATTTTTAAAATTATATTTTTTATATCAACTATTAAACATTCATCGCATGCTTGACTGTATTGTAAACTATATGTGCGTAACCAAATTAGGAACTACTTGTTCAATATTTCTATAAAGGGAATGGTGAATACCAAAATCCGCATTGGTGTTGTCTGTATTCAGACCAGAAACTTTATCAAAGGAAAGGTTGTGGTGAGATAATGAATTGTTAATAGCACCAAACAATCCATTTGCAGATTCATCACAATTTTCTTAAAAGTCTAATAACTTTTTTTGTATCCCATTCTCAATATCAAAGTTTTGTAAAACTAAAGGAAATAGTTTTATATTTTTTCTATTACTTGCATCAGTTTGCAAACAAAAATATAAATTAGGGCCATTTAAATCATTCAGTAAAGTTTGTAAGGCATAAGGCCCTAAAATCTCGATTTTGTTTAGTTTTACAGCACAGTCCATGCTGTTATAGGAAAAATTGCGCTTCACTCTATGGTAGGTGAAAGCAAGTTCACTGGCTGATATCTTGTCATCACAAGAATTTGCAAGAGGAGCAGAATTAGAAGAGCCCAATGAAACCAAAAAACTATCCAATGTAGAAGTTTTCTTGCAAAGTTCAGCTTTGAGTTTGTGGTGCTTTGTCTCACCATGTTGTTTAATCTAAAATGAGTTATAAAACACCTTAATGTAAGCACCACATGCAAATCAAATCAGTTGACAATATTATTGAATAAAAACAAAATAACGTAACCTAAAATAACTCACCTGGTCAATGCCACTTTTCCCGATAGAGAATGTTACGTTACATGCTTTACATTTCACATTATATATTTACAATATATCTTGGGGATCTTTACTAATCCAGTCACAGATTCTCTCCCACTCAGGTTTATATTTTTGGTGTCTTTTTACCGTTTTTCGCTTTTTAATCGGCGGCGCACTATCATTATCACTATTACTTTCCATGACTTATTTATGAATCACATTAACTTCTCAATGTTCACAATCTAATAAGCAAGTGAGGAATGCGTACAAGCAAGATAAGCAGAACAGAAGCCACACTTCGCTGACACAGAAAGTCCCGTTATATTTTCGCTCTCTGCTCTTTGCTCTCAGCTCTTTACACTTACATTCCATGATCAATAGCTAATTCTAAAGTTGCCATTTGTATAAAATGTAAAACGTTAAAATAAATGACTTGTTAGTTAGATTTCGGTGTTGCAAATATAGTATTTTTTCGTACTATATATTTCTTTAACAGAATATAGTACGCTGACCCAAAATATAGTATATAGTACGGTTGCCAAGCCTAGTACACATACAACATTTCAACCGAAATATTTGTATAGGAGCTTTACGATCCAGTAATCCTAGTCTTGAAAAATCTACACGGTTGTTAGATATAGGTCAGACACATACTGTTCAAATTTCAGTTCGATAACACAAAAAACAAAAAAGTTTTTTTAATCTATATGTCGGAGTTGCATTATCCCCTTCATTAACGCGATGGTCACGCTGCTGCTGAACTCTTTTCATGATAATTAGATCCTTTTACTTTTTGCCTTTTTAATGACGCTACTCAATCCAAAAACCTTGTCAGACTGCCGTCATTGCAACTATCTCACTTGCACAACCTTTCTTGCGGAGTTGCCAGACTGCGGTCATTGCAACTATCCCACTTGCACCTTCCCTAGCAGCGATCTCACCCAAGCAGATATGTTTGACGTTAATAAAGATTATCCTTTTACCTTCGACATATATATAGCCTCTTCCCGTGTTCACGCTAATCTCAGAAACGGCTTAACCTATTTGAATGTGGTTTTCACTGGTGTATTGTAGCAGGCTTTCTGTATATAGCTGTCTATACTATACACATAGCCCATAAAGTCTGCTACTAATTTAATCAAAAATCATTGTGTTTACAGATATTACAATATTATTATAGTAGTTTTAATTTTTTAAGATCGTATTTATTTTTCAATTACCTTTTGTTTTTAATCATATAATTTTTATTACAATATAATCAAATAAAAATGTCAATAGGTAATTAACTAATAAGTATTAAGTGCATAAATTAGCGATAGCAAATGTATCTTTGCTCGCTCAAAATACTGAAGAAATTAAATACTATGCTTAAAGTTATCCAAATACAAAAAACAATAAATCATAATTAATTTTTTTTATGCAACTGCAATTGAACATTGTTGCTAATTAAACGATATTGGGTTAAAATTTGTTTAATTTGTTGTGATTGTTGACTTTATGTTGTTCCATGTCGATTTCAGAGCAACAACGCAACTTACAACAAACTCATCTATATAATCAAATGGCAAACATTGAATTTATTAATCCTTTCCTGCCTCACACCCCTGAACCGATTTGACATCCTGCGTTTTGGGGGTTCAACCTCCGGCGTACGCCCCTGTTATACAAAGTACTATACAAAATATTTTGCCATGAAAAATAAAAGAATGCAAGAATGAAAATGACAAAGCTGTCATAAGTTAAGGCGTATGTTTTTTGTTTTTTTTTTTTTTTTTTTTTTTTGGATTCGCCATGGAGGTGTAGATCTTCAAAGATCCCAATAAAGCGACCTATTAGGATGCACGATTCACCAGACAAACAGCCCACTATGGTACCCCGGTTCACATTGCCTCATTTTTCAACCCTGGCGGAACTAAAAACTGAGGTAATACTTAGCCAGGGAGAGCAGGTCAGACCACACTTCTATTCAATACTTCGTCTCTGCGGACCTTTTGCATAATACTGACGATAATGATGCAAGCGGTGTTCCAAGCATCTTCGTCTCTCAGCATGTACTTAACAACGCCGTATGGTGAAAGCACCTCACCCATTTCCGATGTTATTGTGACTCTCTGTTGTACTAACCGGGTGCATTCCATGAGAACGTGACGGGCATTCTCCACTTTGTTCATACAATAACGACAAAGTGGATCATCCACATGTCTGAATTTGTGCAGGTACTCCCGAAAACAGCCATGCCCCGATAAGAATTCCGTCAAATGATAGTTGAGGGCTTGCAAGACACCCAATCGCTGATGTTAGGTGTAAGCTCGAACGTCCACCGTGCCTTTGCCATCGCTGCTGCCACAAGTCCGTTTGCGAGACTGCCTGGTCATTTACAGGAACCTCCGCGCATCTTAGGGCATATATTGCCGCTAGTTCGTTGACCTCGATATCGACCGGCTTGCAGCTTGCGAGAATGCTTATTGCATCATCTGAGACGGTTCTTTTTTTTTTATTTTTTGCATTCTTTATTATTTATTGCATCACTTTGCATACAACACAAAGCCTAACAATAATTGAGAAATCTTAAAAACTAATGATGTTTTAAAAGTTTCTATAGCGGTGAGCTAAAGAAACTCTCCAGTGTTGCGTGGTCCTCCCAGGTTTATGGGGCAGGAAAGTCATTCCGACGAAGGCGCGTGCGACAACTCATATAAGATAGTGAGCGAGCTAGTGGATTAGGATGTTCCGAGAGCTTAACAACATATTTTTGTTTCATTTGGTCCAAGTGGGACGTTAAGGTCTCTGTGGATATTCGCGTTCTAAATGTACCAGGGAGCATCTGTTAAGGAACGAAGTATTTTTGATTGGGCTCTTTGGATGACTTCAACGATACTTGGGCTTGCGTTCCCCCAAAGCTGGGAACTGTATGTCCAGATAGGCTTTATTAAGGTGTTATACATTAGCACCTTTAGATCGAGGCTTAGCCCAGATCTTGGGTTTAAGAGCCAGTGCAGGGACAGGGCTTTTAATTTCATGGAAATTTTTTTGGCTTCTATATGCTTCCGCCAGGTGAGTCGTCTGTCCAAATGTACTCCTAGGTAGGTGACTTCAGTACAGTGTGGTACGGTGGTGTTGTTAAAAGTAATGGACGGACAGTCTCTCTTGTTTAAGGTGAATGTTACGTGCTTGCATTTATCCGGATTGACTTTTATACGCCAATTGTCGAGCCAGTTCGATACCAGTTGTAAATTTTTTTTTTGTTTTTTTTTTTTGCGTTCTTTATTATTTAGTGCATCACTTTGCATACAACACAAAGCCTAACAATAAATGAGAAATATTATTATACACACAAATTGCATGTTTTTTGTTTGTTTTTTTTTTTTGTTTTTGATTTGCCATGGAGGTGTAGATCTTCAAAGATCCCAATAGACCGACCTATTAGGATGCACGATTCACCGGACAAACAGCCCTCTATGGTGCCAACGTACTAAAAACACCCCCGGTCCATACTGGCTTTTTTTTAGCCCTTACGGAACTAACAACTGAGGTAATACTTCGCCAGGTGTTGACATTAATTCTTGTGACCCGACCCGTAGCTTAGCTTCCTGCTGCTTATAAGCACCACCTCCATCTTATGATCTGCCAGTTCTAGACCATTGTGGTGTAACCAGCTCCTAATGATGCAATGCAGCCGTTACATTTTTCCCGTAGTTCAGGGAGCGTTTTTGCAACAGCCATTACTACTATATCAACTGCGTAACCAACCACCTCCACTCCATCTGGCACTAGCTCTCTGAAAACCCCGTCATACATGATGTTCCAGAGGATCGGACCAAGCACTGAACCCTGAGGAACACCGGCAGTGATGTTGTACCTTTGCGGCCCGATTTCTGTGTCATACAAGAGCATGCGACCTCTCAGATATGACATTAGAATTTTAGCCAGATTCCTTGATGCCGAAGATTGTCTAAAGCGCGCATTATGTAGCACCATCTCGCCGAGTTGAATGCGTTTTTGATGTCCAGGGTAACTACTGAGCAGTACTTTTTGGTACCCAAAGCCATCTTTCGCCCGCAATTACATGCCGTGCTATGGCGCAAACTTTGTTAACTGCGTTGAGGGTGTTTCTGTTTTTCCTGAAGTCAAATTGGTTTTGGTGTAGTCCAATTGGGCTTTCAGTGAACTCCTCAAGAAGCCTACATAAAATGCGCTCCAATACCTTGCCCATTGTGTCCAACAGACATATTGGCCTATAGGAGGAAGGCTGGTATCAACACCAGTCTCTGCCGTTTCCAACAAGCGGGAAAAACGCCCTCTACCAGACATGCGTTCAATACCCCACAGAATACGTTAGTATTCCGTTGAATGGAGTATTTTAGAACACTGTTAGGAATACCATCCAGGCCTGGGCCGTTTTCCGGGAGGCTTCCATTAGCTCGTCTGATGTGACTGGGACGATGGGTTCCAAGTTGTATGCGCTGTTCAAGTGACTAAGCTCGTGTTATGGAAAGAGACTTCGAACAATGTTGAGCAACATCTCGGGACACACCGGTGCTTGAGCGGGAGTTCCTCTCAAGCGCTTCTTCACCAGCTTATATGCACCTCCTCATGGGTTTTTGTTGAGGTCGCTACATATGCTCTTGAAGTGTACGCTTTTGCTGCTCTGAATGGCTCTACGCAATTCGGATCGTTTCTCCTTATGCTCGGCCTGCAGGCGCAAAAAGTTTTCTATGCCCATTGACTTTGCAAACGTGAGGTCTATAAATGACTCCCAACGACTGTTTTGGAAAGTTGCACTGAACCCCGTGTTAAGAAGGATAACGTCCAGGCTGGCAAAGCGTTCTAGGACGGCTTGGCCCCTGGCATTAGACCTACTGCTCCCCCACTCAATCGCCCAAGCATTAGAGTCCTCTGCTAGTGTGGGGGGGATTTTCCTCTGGTGTTGGCTTTGAGCTCGTCCATGAACGCGTTAAATGCTACGAGATCATCACTTGGTGGTGAGTAGCAGCTGAATATGTGCATGCCCTTCATCCTGGCATACATAAAACCTTTGTGTTGTGGTAGTCCTCTGCTTTCCATCGGGATTTGGCCGCAGGCCCAGATTGCGGTGCAATAAGTCCTAGGAAGCTTTGCAGTGGTTAAGGTTGATTTGTAACAACTTAACCAATATTGTTCCGTTTTCTCATCGCGCTTTTGTACATGGGGCATCGGAAGCCTCCCGTAGGGTGATCATTGCTCCCATCAGAGCAGATTGTGCACTTAGTAAACCCAACCCACTCGTATGTGTCCCGCATCTAGCAGTTTCTGTGCCTCTGCGGCAATAAACTCAATAATGGCATTTTGAGTACCGAAACCTGTTCCACTTGTTCTTAATAGATGATAACTCTAAGCCACACAGATCTGGGATTTGCGAATTTATAGCTTCTACCTTATTCTCTGGGGTATTAACTTAATCCAGATCCCAGCATTCCACCGTTTTATGTTGGCAGAGACACATTGAAAAGGATGTGGGGAAAGTACAGATGTCAAATTTTGCTGCGGAAAAAAGAGAAAATGATGTAGTGATTCGAGTTTTTTTTTTTAAATTATATTCGTGCAAACCTTGTGTGCATCGGGTCGCGAGGTAACTTGTGCCTTGTCCTGTGCTCTTTTCCTTGGAATCGGGGGCCGGTGATATATCTTGGTGATATTTTGCCATCGTTTTGTATTGGTTGCCCTTTGGTACAAAACAGCTGTTCCATTCGAACAGCTGATTAGGTGCTCAGTGCGGCCTGGCAAGCGTAAAGCTGGAAAGGCATAACTTTTTAGTGCTGCCATGGTGCGGAAAATTTTTTGTTTTCATTGAAATGCAAAATCGATAAATTTTTGAACTTCGTGATGGATTAGCAAAAAGATGGAGAGGAAAGGGCTTTTAAGAGAAGTGGAAGGGTGAGCCGTTCACCGTTTAAATTGGGATCAACAGTGTGCCCTGTTGTAATGGTCACGGGTGGTAGGGAGGCGGATAAAGCTGCGGCGCTAGTGCAGAAGCCAGCCTAACCTCCGCAGGTTTAGAAGATCCCCTCTAAAAGGCATGTAGTGGAGAGTTGTCCAGAGGGAAATGTTTTGCCTGATAACAAGGAAGATATCCTGGAGGAGATGGACGTTAACTTCAAAGAGCAGTCAAGCTTAATGGAGGCGAAATGTGAACTAACATATGAAAGCGATCGTTACCTCTTTGGTGAGGCTTCATAGCAAACTAGTACCAATTATAACAGTAGATGAGGAAAATCAATCTGGTAACCCACCTGAGAAATATGGGTCCACAGTAGTACAGTAGGCAACACCAGTCCTGCAGAAACCAAGCGATCAAATTGAGCCACCAAAGGCAATTCGAAGCCGTGAGCTGCCTGCGCCAAATACGATTAGGAAAATGCGGAAAGGTGAACTTTTACTGGAGCTTAAAGGTGGAACCAGCAACAATACAAACTTCATGTTGTTTGTGTGGAAATGTTATATCTTTTTTGAGACTTTTCCGATGGATTTTACAAAAATTTTATTATTTTTTGGAGATATGGCAATAGAAATACACATTCTGTAAAAATTTGAAGTCTCTACCTAATGCGTTTCATGAGATACAGGGGGTAAAAGAACGTGACGATTTGTATTTTTTCACTCAAATTTTTAGTATAAATTTTTGCCCACTTCACTTCAAAATAATAATAAATAATAATAATAAAAATTAATCAAAAAAGAAAATTAAAAGTGAATTTTTCAATAAATAAAAATAAAAATAATAATTAAAAATTTTGTTCTGTATTGGTGTCCCACGACACCTCTTTCTGTTTTTTCATCTAGCGCACACTATACTAAGCCGATTTTAATAATTTTGTTTTAAATGATAAATGAATGCTAATGAAAAGAGTTGCAAATTTATTTTTTTTCAGTTTCTAACTTTTATTTGTTTTTATAATACCTTTAAGTGTTATGTTTTTTGAAAACCACTGCAAGACCAAGAATAAAAATTTTTGCACGTTTTTTCGTTTTTAATGCATTGGTTGTTGTTATTGTTGTATTTTCCCACTTTGAGTACGATCTTTTTGCATTTTATGCTCATTTAAAGTGCGTCAACAAAGACACAGTGTGTTTCATTGTTTGTGCTTTGCTTTGTTTGTGTTTCGTGTTTGAGGCTATTGATCAATTTTGCTTTTTGTTGATAGAGGAAGGGTCACAAGTTAGTCGTGTACCAAAAACCAAAATGTGTTCTGCTGTTTATTTTTTCTCTTCCACTACGTTTGCAACGATTGTTGGTAATAACGTACTTGAAGTAAAGGATGACGCAAAATTATTGAGCGCAGCTGGAAGTGACTCTCCATCAAATGATGACGATTGTATGTTGCAATCCAAATTGTGATTAGCAGTTAAAGTGCGGTCAACGGAGGCGGCTTGTTCCATATGAAGAAGGGTATGGTGTTTTCCCTTACATTTTCGACAACGGTATGTTGAATTGCATTGATTTGTTCTATGGGTATCACTTAAGCAGTTATAGCATAAATTGTGTTCTTGTGATACCTTTCTGCGGACTTCAACATCCAATGCTTTGAAAGCCCTACATGCGAACATGGCATGTGCCGCATTGCAGACTTTGCAAGGTTTCTTCTGCTCTGTATTCGCATGGCTGATCACGACAGCTCGTCGACTTTGTGTACCACGTGATGGCTGTAGCGTCTCTAAAGCATCGCATCGCTTTGACAAGAATGCCAAGAAACTACCAATGGTGTCAGATTCACCTTCCGACTTCTCCGCCCAAGCCTGCCTGGTTTCATCATCCAACTTTTTCACTAATATGTGGATTAAGAACGGATCACGACTTGTGCAATTGAGTGCCGTCAATCCCCTCAACACTTCGTCAGCTCCATCATGTATCTTCCGCAGAACGGTTACATTTGATGTGTTTGTGATCAGTGGCTTTTTGTCATACCTTTCGCGAAGACGTTCCCATGCCTCAGAAAACAGGTAACAAAAGGACGGCCAATCTTCATAATTACCCGAGAATAAAGGGATTTTAATTCTCTCATAATGAACCTCACTGTTCATTGAGGCACTTTGAAATCTCTCCAGAAACTCCGCCTGTTGTGATGGAGTTATCTTTTTCCTCAGCTTGACTATCCGCTTTATATCCTTTTAAAGCAATAGTCAACGCTGCATGTGCCATGAAATATTTCTCCTCATACTCTGCCATATCGACGGACGGATCGACAAAGTCTTCAGCATCATTATATTCAAAGAGACATTTACTGCATTCTACAAGCTCCTTGCAGCTTTCTTCGAGCTTGGCTAAGCGATTTCGCAGTAAAGGCTCTGAAGTTATCTCCCATCGAGACCTTTTGACGCGTCATATGTGCGAGTTACGTTGGCTTTTAAATAGCCACGTTTCTTAGATAACACCGTATGTGGAACAACCATTATTAATTAATTCACTTTGTTTGGCATACCAATTGTAATATTCCTTGAGATCCGACTCGAAGGACGAAAATGTTACAAAAAACTTTCCACTTTTCAAAGCAGCGTGGAGGGTAGTAACAAGTGCCGTGACTTATTGCTTGCCGAAATTGAAGAAAGGCTGTCATCCACTGTGCAAACCGATATTTCAAACAAAATGTCATGTCCCATATGCAAATTGCTCTAGTAAACCACTCGAAGTATGGGAAACAATGAAAGGAACATTTTCGAATCTTTATAAAATAGCAAAGATAATGCTGTTTCTTTTTCTTCTTTTTAAAAAGTTTAAACAAAGAAAATTGGATCTGATCTGATACGGCCTAATGCAAGGAAACAAGGGCCACCCTAATATGTTTTCTTAATGCTGTTATTCAACTTTTATCGAAAATAACTGTTATTTGAATGGAATTGTGTAGGTTTAAGTTAGGTATAAGGTCTGGAATAAAATGAATTCTGAAACTGAGAGGCTCATGTGCGGACGTATTTTGGTCTGGTGATTATCATTATTTTAGCGTTCCATTGAAGGATTTATCTTAGACAGAATCTCCCAGTTGGGATTCATCATAAGCCATTATAATTGCAGTTTTTTTTTGCGTAGAACTTCTCATCGAATGAATGTTTGCTGGTAAAAACTTTATTTCTATGTGGCTTAGATCAGGGGACCCATTATGCGCCGTACAATTGTCAATGAATATCAATATCTTTCGATTTGCACTTTTCATGGTGTCATTCAACATCTGAAGCCATTCGTTAAAAAGATCCATTGTCATCCACGCCTTTTTATTATGTCGGTAAAGCATTGGAAAGCTGCGAATGTTTTTGAAGCACCTTGGTTTTGCAGGCTTTCCAATTAATAGTGGTTCAAGTTTTTCGGTGCCATCCATGTTTACAACAAATAATAAGATAACTCGTTCTTTACTATGCTTACCACCATGACATTTTTCATTTCTGAAGCAATAGGTTCGATCTGGCAAGTATTTATAAAACAAGCCAGTTTTATCTGCATTAAAGATGTCTTTAGCATCGTAATCTTTAATCAAATCACTCAACTTTTCTTTCCACCCTACACAAACTCCTTCATCAATAGTAGAACTTTCACCGCACAATTTTTTAAATGTGATGTTGTGTCGATTTTTGAACCGTTCAAGCCAACTATTGCTCGCTTTAAAGTTATTGATCTTCATTGCATTAGTAAAACACAAAGCCTTTTCGGCCGCCAATAGGAACGTTGCCACAAAAGTAGACACTTTTCTAAATCTGGATATTCAGATTGCTTCTGACGCTTTACTTTACTGAACGAAGATGCTCCCATAATAAATTCCTTTTTTTGTAGAATTGATGTGAGTGTTGATGGTGCGATTTCGAATTGTTTCGCAACCTCCTTTTTTTTGCTCCATTGTCAATTGCTGCAATAATTTTTTGTTTTTGAGAAATTGTTAAGGTTTTATGCGTGCGTTTGTTTGGCATCTTGACATTACAGCTTATTGTTTTGAATGAAAGAAGCTCTAAGAAAAAACAAACAAAGTCAGTTAGCCGACATGAAGGCGACAAAACGGTAAACTGAATCCCTATTTGTTTGTTTTTTTTTTTTTACTTTTTCATTACGAATCATAAGAGGTTTTAGAAATGAATTACGAATTATAAGAGGTTTTATGTTCATTGTATTCCAAATAAAAATACGAATTAACGAGGGGACCAAAACGTATGAAAGTTTTACGAATTATCGAAGTTTTTTCAAGGGACCAGCAGTTTGTTACGAATTATAGAGGTTTTCGATTTATCGAGGTACGAATTATCGCGATTCGACTGTATAGTAAAAGATAAAGATGGTAACATACTAAGTGACAACAACCAAATCATGAGCCGATGGAGAGAATATTTTAATGACGTTTTGAATACGAACCATGAAAATAGCGACGAAGTGAACTTTCAAACTGCAGAAAATTTTATAGAAGAACCTACAATAGATGAATTATCTGCAGCCCAAGAAAAGCTTAAGAATAACAGAAGTAGTGGTGAAGATAATATCCCGGCTGAGCTGCTTAAGTATGGAGGGGTAGAATTACGAAACCATTTGCATAAATTGGTTCTTAAATTATGGCGTAGCAATGAATTATCCAATATGTGGCGAACTAGTTTAATAATGCCAGTACATAAAGAAGGTGACACAACCAATTGTGGAAACTATCGAGGCATATCCCTTCTTAACACCGCATACAAGCTATTCACAAATATTCTGTTCAGCAGGCTAAATAACTATGCAGAAAAAATACTGGATGATTACCATGCGGGCTTTCGTAGTGGCAAGTCCACTATAGACCAGGGGTTTGTGGTAAGCCAAATCTTTGAAAAATTCTTTGAATACGGAATCGATGTTTACTGCCTCTTTATCGATTTTAAACAAGCTTTTGATAGCCTGAACAGAAGGCAAATCAAATATTACCTACATAAATTAGGTATACCTCTCAAAATAGTTGAGTTGGCGTTCGCAACGTTATCAAATACAACGGCGAAAATAATTATACAAAACGAACTTTCGGACCCTTTCTCAGTTGTATCTGGCGTTAAACAGGGTGATGCGCTATCGTTTGTTATCTTCAACCTCGTCCTACATGCAATCATTCAAGAATTTAACCCTAAAGAAACTTTATTTAATAAGACATTCCAAATTTGTGCGTGTTCCGATGACATTCTACTAATGGCTAAATCTGAAGCTAGTCTGATAAATGCTTTTAAAAAACTAAAGGAGAGCATGGATAAATCTGGGCTAAAAATGAATGATGAAAAATCAAAATACATGGTACGTGCACCAGTCCAACCGCCTGGTGCTGAACTGACTATAGAAAATCACTTTTTTGAAAGAATACATGAGTTCAAGTATCTTGGAATGATATTTACAGCTGACAAGGATATGTCAATAGCTATTAATGAAAGAATTCAATCAGCTAATAAAGCTCATTATGCGAATTTAAAACTATTTCGATCAAAACTAATATCACCTGAGAATAAACTTAAACTATATCGCTCTCTTATTAGACCAATTCTCACTTATAGCTCTGAATTATGGACTTTAAAAAAGAACGATGTGCCCAATTGCTAACTTTTGAACGACAAATAATGAGAAAGATATTTTGCCCACTACGCCTGCCAGATGACACATATCGGATACGATACAATCACGAAATTGAAACTTTGATAGAGAAACAGAATGTTATACGTTTTATAAAAGCCCAAAGACTAAGATGGATTGGCCATATAAGAATGCCAAAAGAAAGAACAACGTGAAAAGTAATGTTACTAAACCCAATTGGAGGTAAACGTCGAGGACGGCCAAGAAAACGCTGGCTAAATGATGTTGAAGCCGATTTAAGTTTTATGAACATTCGGAATTGGAGAGAGAGGGCGATGGATAGGGACGCATGGAAGGGAATAGTTGCAGAAGCAGTGGTCCATACCGGACTGTAGAGTTAAGAAGAAGAAGAATCTGGAGTTTACAGTGATTATTTTGTGCTATAATTAGCTGTTTTTTGTTTTGGTAATACATATGCATGGAACGTTTGTTTAATTTTTAATTTATTTATAAATTTATTTTACTTGTTTCACACAGTTTACAATTATTGTAGTTATATTATTATTCTGTGGTAATTGTGAAAGTGTTAGTTTATTATGTTTGTTTTTTGAATATCCTTTATTTTTGGCTATTTATATTTAATTCCGTTTAGTTGAGGACTGTGATTCAACTTATCTTGTTTACTGCTCGCTAGCATATTAGACGTTTGAACCTTTTCAAACGACCATATTTGTTTTGTGTGAAATTATTCTTTATTGATTCGAATTACGAAGATGTGTAGAAATAATAAAAATTTTAGAATCCGTTCACTTCACTTTTGCTTTGACTATGGCCTTCAAACGGTTAAAAATGAGTTGTATGCTGCACGAATATAATCTTGCGGTATTTTGGCCCTTTCCCGCACAATGACTTTCTTCAGCGCATCCATACTGGTATATTTCATAGTCCTGACCTTGCTATTCAAAATAGCCCAGATGGAATAGTCCATCGCATTTGCATTAAAGAATTTGTATTAAGTTTTTTTTCGACGTCATAACCATCTACCCATGTTTCGTCATTAGTTATGACCCTTGTCAGCAATTTTGGATTATCGTTAACGTCAATCAACAGCTCCTGAGCTCATGGACGTTTCTTTTGCTCAAAATTTAACAATTTCGAAACAAACCTCGTTGGCACACCTTTCATACGCAAATATCAGAAAAAAATTGCATGGCATGAGCTAACCAATATGCCGACATCGTCAGGAATTTCTCTAGTGATGCAACGTTTATTCGTAACAATTTTCTTCACTACTTCAACGTTTTCATCGGTTGTAGTCGGTTAGGTCGGCCATCGTCATTACCATATTCTCGGCCTTCTGTGAAGAGATTGTACCACTTATAATTTTTTTTTTTTTTTTGCTCAAGGTAGAATCGGAAAATACCACAGACAACATTTAAAGTGCTTTGGATCTGTTAATTTTGTATTTCACAAAAAAATTAATTTAAATTCTTTGAAGATGCCAAAACACGTGCAAGCAAAACATCTGTCAAAAATATACTAAACATTAAAAATGGCCGACTTTGACAGCATAAGTGAGGGACATGAGTACCAACGTAACGCCACAAAAAAATCAAAAATCGAATATACGTGCCGGTGTAAATTCAAAATTCGCGATATGATTTGAACAGACCCCGTACATATTATATTACATCTATCTTATGATTTTTGCACAGGCGTTTTACTGGAAAATCTAATAGAAACCAAACTAACTTTTGCTATTTGTTTCATGTGGGAATATCGTTTAAATCTGTGGCTATATCAACAAAAAGTTACTTCATATAAGTCTCTAACATTTTTACTTTATGGACTAAGAAGGAAAAAATAAAGTTGGACATTTTTGTTAAAGGCTTATGGATTCCCACTATCTCCAACCTTAAACTTTTTGGCATTATATTTGAAATATTGTCCACTTTCTTGACTCATGCTGCTAACATAATCAATTGATTGACTCCAGAAATAAAGTAATGATGTATCAGAAAATATCTCTTTCGAAGAGAAAAGATGCTACTAAATTTGTATGAAGAATAATAGTTTTGTAGTGCAAAGAGAAATTGTAAATATCGCCAACGCATCTTTGATCATAGTGTAATTTGAAAGTTATTTAGGACAAATATTTGTGCTTTTTATAGCACTGCGGATTCGTATGCCCTACACACAATTAAATAGAATGTTTCTATTAGTTACGAAACTAGGCACATTTTTGAACTTATTCTATTAGTTCTATTTACATACAATTAAATAAAATTTTATCCAAATGAATTTATATGTAAATTTGGGCTAAAATGCTAAACTATTTACTTTTCCGAATATAAGGAACAACTTTGTCCGAATATATATACATAGAAACATTCTTGTATATACCTATCTCTCTTATATGACCTCTTTTAATTTTGGAAATAAACTGTAATTTAACAGCTTCAGATAACGTAATTACCATATATTCGATATCAAATTGCCCTTTTAGATGCCTCATGTGTTGCTTGCTTATAAAGTATTTCGTAGCCAGGTCTACTTGACTTTTACTAGTTCCTCTTTTTTTCGCACAGAAAGTAATTTAAGAATATCTGACATAATTGCGCTAAATTCTTGAGGCGACTTGCCTTTATAAAAACGCACTATTGCCGGGAAGTCTTTGCTTTGGGATACCCTATTCAAAATTTGATCAGGTTGCATACTTTTTGTAATTGGCAAATTGCGATAGATGGATTTAACGGTTGCTGTGTTTTTTTCAATCCGGGATTATTAGAGTAGTTGTTTTGGGGAATTGCTATTCTGCATACCCTATGCTCATAAAATGAAAAGAAGTTGTTTTCAGAATTTTTTTTTTTTTTTTGCGTTCTTTATTATTTGTTGCATCACTTTGCATACAACACAAAGCCTAACAATAATTGAGAAATCTTAAAAACGAACTAATGATGTTTTAAAACTTTCTATAGTGGTGAGCTAAAGAAACTTTCCAGTGTTGCGTGGTCCTCCCAGGTTTATGGGGCAGGAAAGTCATTCCGACGAAGGCGCGTGCGACGACTCATATAAGATAGTGATCGAGCTAGTGGATTAGGATGTTCCGAGAGCTTAACAAGATATTTTTGTTTTATTTGGTCTAATTCGGTTTTAATTAGTGGGACGTTAAGGTCTCTGTGGATATTCGCGTTCGAAATGTACCAAGGAGCACCTGTTAAGAAACGAAGTATTTTTGATTGGGCTCTTTGGATGACTTCAACGTTACTTGGGCTTGCGTTCCTCCAAAGCTGGGAACCATATGTCCAGATAGGCTTTATTAAGCTGTTATATAACAGCACCTTTAGATCGAGGCTTAGCCCAGATCTTGGGTTTAAGAGCCAGTGAAAGGACTGGGCTTTTCATTTCATGGAAATTTTTTTGGCTTCTATTTGCTTCCGCCAGGTGAGTCGTCTGTCCAAATGTACTCCTAGGTAGGTGACTTCAGTGCAGTGTGGTACGGTGGTGTTGTTAAAAGTAATAGACGGACAGTCTCTCTTGTTTAAGGTGAATGTTACGTGCTTGCATTTATCCGGATTGACTTTTATACGCCAATGGTCTAGCCAGTTCGATACCAGTTGTAAATGATCACTTAGCTCTTTCGTCGCTTTTTTGGGGCAGCGTGAGTGACTGATGATTGTTGATGTCATAAGGTGGGGATTTGTAGGTATGTCAGCAGTGAAAGAGCGGACCGAGAACACTGCCTTGTGGGACGCCAACATTAATGAGGTACTCGTTTGAAGTGAAATTTTTGCATCTCACCACGAATAACCTTTTAGTAAGGTATGACTCTAGTAGTTGGTGTGAGTTCTGTGGAAGCACGCTTTTTATTTTGTGAATGAGACCAACATGCCATACACGGTCAAAAGCTTGAGCAACATCAATGAATATAGCTGAACAGTATTCTCGGTGCTCAAACGCCGTTCTGATACCCATAGTGACACGGTTTACTTGCTCGATTGTACTGTGTTTTGATCTAAACCCGAATTGATGTGTGGGGATAATGTTGTTTGCGTTTATATACGGTATGAGCTTCTTAATAAAAATTTTTTCAAATAATTTTGATAGCACCGGCAGCAAACTTATAGGCCGATAAGAGGACACCATTGATTTGTCTTTACCAACTTTAGGGATCATAATTATTACAGACTTCTTCCAAAGTGCTGGGAAGTAGCCCACTTTGAGTATTGCGTTAAAGAGCATTGCAATGAATGATATTGCACAGTTTGGTAGCTCAATAATCATCTTGGGAGTGATGAGATCGTGTCCATGCGCTTTCTTTGGGATTAAATTATGAATTGCTGCTCTTATCTCATTTGAATTAGTTTTAAGCACGCTGCAATTGGCCAATGGAGCGCATGGCTGCTGTGGAAGTTGAAATCCGTTTCTTGGCAAGTTTGGTTGAAAGACGGATTTGAGGTGGTTAGCAAAAGTGAAAGCCTTTTCCTCGTCAGATCTCGCCCAGTTTCCACTTTGATCCCGGATGGGGCTGTCAGCTGTTATTGGTGGATTCATGCGGTCTTGTGCTCTCCAAATCGAAAACTTGGTACTCGTTGATGAAAGGTTTTCAATGTAGTGCCTTTGGATTTTGCGATCTTCAGTCTTAAGAGCATTTCTTAACTGTTTTTTAGCAGTTTTGAGTCTTTGTAACGAAGCGGGCGATCGACTGATCTGCCATTCACGTCTTAGCCGGCGTTTTACTGAGACTAGCCGTTCAATTTCCGCACTAGTTAGTACGACAGTATTCTTGGAGCCAGGTTGTACATTCGGTGTCGTGGCAACAGCAGCGCTCGCAATGGTTATGTTAAAATGTTCCAGAGACTTGTCAATGTCTGTTCCGGTATCAAGTTTTGGCCTCATACAAATGTGGGTGCTGACGTATTTTTTATACCTAAGCCAATCAGTCTTCCATGAGGTAAGCTTAAGGGAAAGATCGCTTTTTGTGGGATGCTCCAGTAAGTGAAAAGTGACTGGAGAATGGTCTGAAGATAGCTCGGCATGAGTTTCCGTTGAAATCACACTACGAGAGATATTACGAGTAACTGCAAAGTCAATTAGGTCAGGAATTTTTCTTGGATCCGCTGGCCAATATGTAGGCCTTCCCGGAGAAGCAAAGTTGAGTTTGTTGATTGGATTTATTAATGTGTTGTAGAGCTGTTTTCCTTTAGGATTTGCAAGTCTAGAGCCCCAGCTAGGGTGTTTAGCATTAGGACCGCAAGAAATTTGGACCCTAGGGTGTCGAAGAACTGCTTGAAGCACGACTTATAGTGTTTTAGTCGCCTTCTGATGAGTATACCCGTTCCGCCATGTGCTTTGCCATCGGGGTGGTGTGTGGCGTAGAAGCAGTAGCCCGGGATCTCGAATTTATATTTATTTGTAAGGTGCGTTTCAGAGAGCAATAAAACATCAGTTTCTGTCTCGGATAAGTATTTTATGAGCTCAAGTTTGTGTTTCGATACGCCGTTTGCGTTCCAGGAAGTTATTTTGAACGAAGGCATTTTAAGTACAGAGTTTTTGTAAGATTAGAGTTTGCGTTTTTAATATCTCTTGAAGCATGTTTTGCATTAATAATGTAGTCTGGGACATACATTGTATAAAATTACCAATCATATTTTCAAGAGAGCTATGTGGTGTGGGTGATGCTATTTCCTGAGTTATACAATGCTGTGAGACTTCATTTTTCTGAGATTGTTGGAGTGTACGCTTGGTAGTAACTGTTACTTTCTCTGGCACTACGGTGGATATTTGTTGCGAGCCAGGTCGCAGTGCGGATGCGTATGTAATGTTGGGAGTGGTAGTTAGGAAAGTACGTGGATCTTGCATCGTGGCTTTTGTCTCGGGTCGGTTATGGGCAGTTGCAGTTACTTTGCGCTGATTCATTCGGTTTTTCAGTTCTTTAAAAACTGGACAGCCTCTATAATTAGCAGTGTGATTACCCCAGCAGTTACTAAATTTTTTTGATGTTGTGTCTGTTTTGTTTACAGTGCATTTTGAAGACTCGTGAAGGTCACCACACGATACACAGACAGAAGGTAGGGTACAATACGATTTCGTGTGCCCAAATTCCTGACAGTTTGTACACTGCACAGGGTCTTTGCGCTTGTGAGGTTCCTCTACAGTGATTCTGCGGTGAAGCAAGTATCGTAAATTGTATATTGGGTGAATTTTGTTTCTTGGTTTATTCACATGAGAGAGCTCGACCTTGAACATTGGCTGGGGGATTTTGCTTCTGTTCAAAATGTTGATCACAACCCTAGTTGGGAACCCTTTTTCCTCAAGCGCAGTTTTAATTTCTTTAGTGTCAACTCCAGCTTCTATTCCTTTTATAACCACTATCAGCCCTTTACTACTCTTAAGTTGGTACGTATAGTGGTTTTTGTTGGCATCACTGAGGAATTTCGAAACTATCTTGTAATTGTTCTCAGTGTAGATTTGCAGTTTAGTTTCATGTACTTTGCCTCTGGGGTAGCGGAACAATGTGAAAATTGTTGTTGCCGATAAGTTGCGCTACCTGTGATACAAGATTGTTTGAACTGCGCTCGCGAATGTAAATTGGGGGAGGCTTGGTTTGCTTGACTGCTGGGGCCTCTTCTACGTCGATGGGATCATTATCGCTGCTAAGAGCTTCAAATCTGTTTCCTTTCAAAATGTTGGGCTCATTGGTTGCTGTAGAAGAGGTATTCGATCTCTTAGATTTGTTTCCAGAGTTAGGTTTATGCGGACTGAGTTTCCGTTTAATCTGCACATAGCGATCAATTCCAGTCTGTACTGCCGAACCTTTTGATTTTGCGGTCTCCTTCTTGTGCGGGATAACTGTTTCCGTTATTTTACTGCCGACAGGGCTTTGGTGACTCATTGAAGAAATTTGACGTGCTGCTATAAGTTTTTTCTTTACCGTTTGTGCTGGATGTGTATGCTGCTTGTTCTCTCTGAACTGTATCAAATATGGGTGCCAAGGTTGTTGCAGTGACCAATGATGAAATTGAACAGGTAGTTGATGTTGTTGCTATTGATGCAACCGTTGTAGTAGCGGTTGTTGATGTTGTTGTGGGAGGTAGTACACAGAGCATCATAGGTGAAGCACACTGCGAACTCCATGAGGTTTCATTGTTTGTGTTATAGCTTGTGATGTTGTTTGCGTTGTTGTTTATTTGTTGGGCGGAGCTTGATTCTAATGACTGCGAGCGGATGGTGAAGTACCCGCAGTTGGAGAGCCTACGCTCAATCTGAGGAGCGTCAGTTCCACTCATCAGCGACACACAAATTGGCCACGGATTCAAAATACCGTTGCTTTTTTCGTTGTTATTGTATATTTTTGTTTTTGGTGTAATGCTTGTTTTATTTTTGTTTTTTTTTTTTTCAAAAAGAATCGATAGCGCAAGTTTGTTAACACTTCCTTACTCACCGACGATCAAACTCGATTTCAGAATGATACTATTTTGCATGACCCTACACTAAAAAAAAACAAGTAAAAAGAAGTTTAACTCGCCTATGCCGAAGTTGATATACTCTTCATGCACCCTCTTTTGCATACACTCTGTGATAGAGCATTCAGAAATATATGAGTATTGATTTGTCTTATGTTTAGAGTATAGTGACTGTGTGTGTGTATGCAGCAAGTCCACAGTCCATATTTGATGTACTCGTCCATTAAATGGTAGGCAGGAATGGAGATGGAGAATAAGAAATCAAGTTGATGATGTACGTGAAAGCTTCATTTCTCTGGTAACCTGCAAAATGGCATGGATTAATATGTTCCTTGGAGATATTGATCTATTTTATTGGTTACTAAAAACACAGGCTTGAAGCACGATGTAATTTGTTGTACTATTAACTTCTCAAAAAGGAAGGCGAAACTAATTCATTGTTAGTGTTCCAATCGTTAGTAAAAGTAGAAAACTCATTCCATCTTATGGGGGTTTCTTTCTTTTCAATTTTTTTTTCTACTTCAGTTCTAATAAACAGTAGTCAAATTCTTTCTCAGCAAATTTTTCTATTAGACGTAGGATGGTGTTGTGATCTGCAACTTTTAGTTAAAAAAAAAATGCAGCTCCTGTATTCTAGGTGAATCTCTTCTAGCTGTGTGCATGTGCGGCGTGATTTAGTATTACTCGCTTCCTATCAGACCAGCGCATGTGAAACTAATGAATGTTTTATGGTTGCAGTCCTCATACTCTTCCACATGAATCTTGATATCTGGTATCCAACCACTACCATCTGCCATATCTTGGTCTCTTACGTCAAAAAATACATTACGCGAGTTAAATTTTCGCCAACTACATTGAACCACTTTCTCAAAATATTGTTTTTTTTTATATTGATTTTATTTATTGAATCTCCTATATAAATACATACTAACAATAAGGTTACAATTCTTAAAAAAACTAATAAACATGTGTCCCTCCTACAATGAAGAGGAAGGATTTCACTTAGCACTACGAGCCTCTAATTAATCAAAAGGGCACCACGATCGTTACGGATCAGTCGAGATGAGTTCCTTGTATGGAAAAGAACTCTGGCTAGGGGATTAACATGTCGAACTAGTTTATCCATATAAATAGCTTTACGCTTGGAACATTCATCTTTGACAGGAGGTACTTCCATGTCCTTGTGAATGTATTCATTCGTGATATACCATGGAGCTCCCTTGATTGTTCTAAGTATCTTGGATTGTGCTCTTTGTATAACTTCAATGTTACTCGCGCTCGCGGTACCCCACAATTCAGAACCATAAGTCCAAATTGGTTTAATAACAGAGTTATGCAGCATCACCTTGTACTCAAGTCTCAGTCCAGATTTAGAATTGATTAGCCAGTGAAGACTTTGAGCCCTTAGTTTCGTATACGTATTTTTAGCTTCTATATGCTTCCGCCAGGTGAGCCGTCTGTCCAGGTGAACGCCAAGATAAGTTACCACTTGGGGAACTCCTGCTTTTATCTTAAATTCATTTGAAACGAAATTTTTCTGCCTTGCTACAAACACTCGATTTGATATGTAGGATTGCAGGACTCTATGCATATTTTGGGGTAGTAAACATTTCATTTTTCTAATCAAACCCTTATGCCATACTCGATCAAACGCTTATGCTACATCAAGGAATACTGCTGAGCAATATTCTCGCAGTTCAAAGGCAGTTCTTATTTCCGAAGTAACTCTGTTGACTTGCTCAATCGTTCCGTGTTCTGCTCGAAAACAAATTGATGATGTGGGATTGAACTATTTGCTTGTAACTGGTGATTCAGTTTGGCTTTAAGAACCTTCTCAAATAGCTTAGAAAGACATGGAAGCAGACTTATAGGTCTATATGAAGAAGGACATGTCCTATCCTTCTCGAGCTTTGGAACCATTAAAATAACCGATTTCTTCCATTGCTTTGGAAAGTATCCAATTCGAAGGATAGCATTGAAAAGACACGAGAGAAATACTATTGCTGCGTTTGGAAGTTCAGTTATCATTTTTAGCACGATCCTATCATAACCAGCAGATTTTTTGGATTTCAGTTGAGTCCTTATAATAGATACAATCTCACTAGAGCTTGTTTTTAATGGAGACATATTACTGAATTTGTGATTGTCTAGTGAGGAAGCACAAATTTGTTAGTAGATTACGTTGAAACACGTGCTCCAGATGGTTGGCAAATACATTATATATATGTATATCTTGGTGACAATTAATATAATATATCTTGGTGACAATTAATATAATATATCTTGGTGACAATTAATATAAGATAACTTGGTGACAATTAATATAACATAACTTGATAATACTTTTTTTTTTAATATTACTAGGGGGCCAGCCCCCTGCTCGCTTCGCTCACCAACCCCCGCCCCTCCGTTCGACCGCAAGCGGTCTCTCGTGGGGCCCCATGAGCATTTACATTTATATCTTATGGACATCATCATCACTGAAAAACTTTTTTATATAATAGATGGATAGATGGATGAAGAAGATCAGGATGGCCGAATGTAAGGGAGTGTGGCAACAGCGCGCGGTCTATACAGCCTGCATTGTAAGGAACTTTGGCAACAGGGCGCGGCAAGCAGCAATGAGAAGCAGAGAACCGAGCAGGTAGAAAGTCGTCAGTTAATCAACACAGTCGTCAGTGGATCGCAGAAGTCGGCAGTTGATCATCGTGTGCGTGCGGTTGATAAAGTTGAACGCTTCGCTCACCAAGATAAATATAATTCGATAAAATTTAATGTTTTAATAAAGTGCTAGCACAAAATAGTGCTTGGCTAAACAACCTCTAAAATTGGCTGTATGATTGCCCCACAGTTACTGCATTTTTTAAGATCAGGATTATCGCGACTTAGTTTACAGGTTGCGGTTTCATGCAAGTCTCCACTAGCTACGCATACTGGACGAAGGGTGCAATAAGATTTCGTGTGGCCAAATTCAAAATATTTGACTGACAATATGATGGTAATTCGAAAAAGAATAAACTCAAATCCATAATCCTTAAATTTATTTTTTTTTTTTTTTTGTAAATCTTTAATTATACTGTTATTATGAAACAACTTAAATTAAACTATATACAAAACAATAACAAAACAACTTATATTAACAAGTGGGAATAATACTAATACATTTAATATGATCTAGTAGGGAGCTCGACAGGATGCGATTTTTTTTTTTCGTTGTTTATGCTTTGCAGCTTCTTAAATTTTCTTTGGTTATATTTTTTCTTCTCCTTTATTAAGAGCGGTTATTGTTAACCGATTTAATGTTGCTGGTATACAATTATAAAACTAACTATAAATACAAAAATCACGCACTAACATCAATTTGGGGGCATAGCAACATGCGCCGGGCAACGCTAGTATACAGCAGCTGCTTAATAAGTCTTATGTCCATTCAAATTCCACATCGTAGTGCTTGCTATCAAATCAATGTTCTATAAGCACAGATCCGATCTTATATGTTAGAAAGCAAGTGATTCGCAAGTTGACAGGTGACTGAACCTGGGGGGATGCACTTGAGTACAGGTGAACCCACATATTGGCCAACAGATCGGACTAAAATACCGGATTTAATAGACTTCTGTGTATTAAAAAACATGAATATAACACATTTCAAAATTGACTCCCGAATTGAACTTTCTTCCGATCATTCACCAATACAAGTTGAATATAGTTGCGCAATAAAAAAAGATCAACCCGCCTGCAAAATGTATAATTTCAGAACTGACTGGGAGGCGTACAGAGAATTTATTGACAATAGCCTCACAATATATGTACCTCTTAAAGAACCTGACGATATTGAAACGTCAGTGATATACTTGAATGATATTGTAAACGAAGCAGCTAATAGAGCAACGCCTGATCTTAATCCAAAAGAGGACAACTATATTTTCCCCCGCTCAATAAAAATTCAAGTCGCGAACAAAAACAAACTGCGTAAGATCTGGCAAAGGACGAGAGATCCAAATGACAAAGCTAAACTTAACAAAGGAATCAAAGATTTGAAAAACAGTCTAAGGAATTTTAAAAATGAACAATTTGTAAATTATACAAAAACATTATCGCCGACATCTGACACTAACTACTCATTATGGAAGGCTGCTAAGCACTTCACAAATTGCACCTTCCACCAGCCGCCACTTTTAAAATCGGATGGGACATGGGCTAGAACCAACTATGACAAAGATTCACTACTGGCAGACTATTATGAAAGGGCTTTTACTACCAATCAATCTAATAGTAACACAAATTTGTACAACAGGACTCCATCTCCACAATACTGTACAAAAATGATTTCAACCAATGAAGTTAGGCACTGTATTGAAAAGCGCACTAGTCAGAGAAAAACCCCAGGTTATGACCAAATAACTGGAAAGTTACTCAAAGAGTTCCCTGCGAAGGCAATGATATTTATTAGAAACTTGTTCAATGCGATATTAAGACTAAAGCACTACCCATCTTTATGGAAGGTTGCTGAAATAATAGCCATACCCAAACTGGGCAAAGATCCAACCAAGGCGTCCTCGTACAGACCAATCAACCTGTTGCCCTTCCTTTCTAAAGTATTTGAACGTCTCCTACTTGACCGAATACAACCAATACTAGACGTGAACAGAATCATACCTGACCACCAATTCGGGTTTAGACAAAGTCACTCCACAATTCAGCAAGTCCACAGAGTAACTCACAAAATTTTAAAGGACCTTGATGAAAAAAAGTTGGTGTTGGTGTTTTTCTGGACATAGAAAAGGCCTTCGACAAAGTCTGGCACGACGGCCTACTTAGTAAAATTAGGACCGTATTTCCAACTGATCTATTTGAAATCATTAAAAGCTAAATACCTTGACTCTCGCTATTTCTACGTTAAATGTAAGGATGAATCTTCTACGCTAAGACAGATAAGAGCAGGAGTCCCTCAAGGAAGCGTGCTTGGTCCTATGTTGTATACTTTATACACATCAGACATCCCAACTCCAGGAGATAGCTCGGCAATGGTGACTACCTTCGCTGACGATACAGTACTAATGTACTCCCATAAAAATTTAGTTGTAGCAACAACTAAGCTGCAGAATATTCTTGACAAAGCTTGCAATTGCTTTGATAAATGCAAAATAAAAGTGAATGAACTAAAAACAATAGTACATATCCAATCAGGGAAAAAAAACAATAATATCAGCAGAGGATTTACAGCTCCATACTACTTGTTTTTACTTTTAACATATAACCAGTTGCTAGATACATGCTCTGCGATCCTCACTCTTCTAGAATTGATTCAGTAGTAGTTGCTTTCTAGAAATTTTCGAAACTTATGCTCAGGCACTTGGGATCAGCTCCTACCACAATAAGCTTCTGAAACCTTCCATGAATAAACTAATTGTCCTTGTCGTATGGAAATTGAGACTAGGTCACTACTGTAGTAGCTTGGTTTCAGCCGGAGGCATGATATAAGACTAGGTAAGGCCTTCCAAGCGTTGATTTTGCAGTATTATTACAAGATGCATTGAAGATCTATGCTGAGCTGCAGCACCAAACACTAGATAAAAAATGGAAGAAAGTCATTTGTTGAGCTCAGACAACTATCATTACAGATTTTTTTTTTTGATTTTTATTTTTCTCTAATCTTTTCTCCCCGATTTGCTGCACACAAATATCCGTTTCCCTTTACCTTCTTCTATTCCTCATTATCTGCATCTGTATAACTATCTGCAGCAACAAAGGAGAGCAATCTTTCCTATTTTGATTCTACAATGCTGACTACTAATTATAGTGTACGAGACCATTTTGGTTAGTTAACACTCTTAAAATTTCGTTCGAACACAGTTGCGATGAAGCGAAAAAGAATTGTATACGCTTCACGCAGTGAATTTTTTTTTTATTGTTATAAGTTTGTCATAAAGACACACTGAAGGATAGATCGGAGATCCCATAAAGTGTATGTATATGTTCTTGATCAGCTTGGTAAGGCGAGTTGAGTATGTCTATCCTTCTGTATGTATACACACTATTTGCAAAGTACTAGCCCCTACTCATAACTACGTGTGGTCAGATAGATGTAATCGAGCTGGAGAGACGGGATGGGTGAACCAATAACGGACGTCTAGTTCATCTAGTTGTAGTATGTTCCAATTCCCGAAGGCAATGAAGGATCATGATGTTAAGCACAGAGGGCAAGATCTCTGGCGAGATATACGGTCCAGTAACGCTAGGGTCTTCAAATCGACATGGTTGTTGAAAAATAACTGTTAACAACTTTTGTTATCAGCAAAGTGCTAAATTTAGAGTAGTTTAAATTTAAAATTGAATTTAAATTCGCGATCGTGTGTTATGCCGCCTAAGAAGCAGAAGACGACTTTGACGTCAGTTGACGTCAGGTCGTCATCTGATGAGGCTTCGTCGGTCATATCGACGGCGTCGAGAAAAGTGAGTGCGAGGCAGCAGCAGTTGAGGAAGACTGTTTCCGAGGCTGCTGTTGACTCTGTTGGTGGGAGGAATAGGGGGGAAGGAACTTTTGTTGTCCCTCAGGTGCCATCCTCTGATGCAGCGTCGGCGTCTGGTAAACGCAAGGGGTCTGCCATTGAGAGGATGAAGAGTATAACTGCTGACGTCAGTGGGTGTCTACTCGATGAGTTTAATGGTGTCTCATCGTCCGTGGCCCGAACTATACTGGAGATCACCAACCAGTACGAATTATTGTTGATGATACTGGTCGCTGAAAATGAGCGCCTAAAAGGACGTTTAGATGCAGCTCGCGACTGTAGTGTCCAAAGCGTCCAAGGCGTCCCACCCGTGAGCGACCCTGGTGTTTCCCCGACGGCATCTGCTAGGTTTAGAAGTGAGTGTGAATGAGAGGTTAGGCCCTAGGGTGGTAGTTCAGGGGGTACACTCCCAAATTGGAACTGATGAGTTCATGAGGGAGTTGTACAAATAAGATGAACCTGAAGGATAAGATAAGTGAGGGGGAATTTAAGAAGAGTGTCCGCCTGTGTGGCAAACCCTGGGTGGTGACCGCTGATGTGGCGGTGAATGTGATTCTGGAAGGTTCTGCAGTTGCCATGCAGACCCTTCTGGAAGCTGAGCGCTGCTACATTAAGTGGTTCTCGTTCAGGGTTCGTAGCTACGAGCCGATCTTGGAATGCTTCCGTTGCCTTGGATGATTAGATGATGTCTGTCGTCGTTGCGAACAGACAGGTCATCGAGTGGCGCAATGATCCTGATAGCGGGGCAAATTCTGCTGTGGTGGTGAATGATGTCAGTCTTGAATGCACTTTGGTGAATTCAACTGACTGTGGTGTCTGTGTGAGTGTTTGTGGATCTTTCGGTAGGATTTTTGTTGTGAGTGTGTATTGTAAGTACAGTGGGAGTCTGGAGCCGTACATTTCGTACATGGATGAGGTGCTACTACTGGCGAGTAGCGACCCTGTCATCCTTGGTATTGACGCGAATGCAGCATCCCCATTGTGGTTCAGTAAAATACCTGGACATGCATCCAGGTATGCGAACCGCATACGGGGTGAGCTGCTGGCTGAATGGACCGTGTCCCGGGATGTTAGGGTCGTTAACGAACCCAGTGAATGGTACACCTTTGATGGCCCAGTAGGAAAAAGTGACATTGATGCCAGTTTTGTTAATGAGGCAGCGATGAGGTTGTATGAGTTTGAATGGAAAATTAAGGGTGGGTGGGGTGTGAGTCATCATAATCTCATTGAGATTGTAATGACTTACACTCCAGTTGTGCGTGAAAGTATACCGTGAATGGTTGGCGTGTGCATAATGCAAATTGGCCACTGCATGGTGTGTACTTGAAAGAAGCAGCAACGGAGGTTCCGTTGACACACTTCTCTGGAATGAATGTTGATGAGCAAGTTGAGTGCGTGGAAAGGTGGGTGTGTGGTGTGAATGATAGTATGTTTCCAAGATGCCGTAGGGGCAATCTTGGTAGAGTGAAGTGGTGGACGAATGAGCTTAGCATGAAGCGGAGGCTGGTTCGTAGACTTCGGAAGAGATTCCAGAGGGCCAGATCTGCTGATGCTTTGAATGTAGGTCAACTTAGATCAGAGTATAGTCGTGTGTTGAAAGAGTATAAGCGTATGCTTATAAGAGTGAAAGAGGATGAATGGAGAGCTTTTCTTCGGCGTAATGAGCATGATCCTTGGGGTCATGCGTATAGAATTTGTAGGGGTAAGGGTGGGCAGACAAATGTATGTGCTCTTCGTGTTGGCGACACTCAGTTGAACACATGAAGAGATTGTATGAATGCTTTGTTGTGGGCCTTTTTCCCTCAGGCGGATCCTGGGGAAACTCTACCTTTGGTGGGGGATCCTTGTGATCCGCTCGAGGCTGGTGAATTGGAGGTGGCTTTTTCGATGTTAAAGTCGAGAAAGTCACCTGGTATGGATGGATTGACCGGAGAGATGTGCAAAAGCATCTTTAAGGCCATTCCTGAGTACATGAATGCGTTATTTGGGAAGTGTGTATCGGTTGGGTATTTTCCCAAGGCGTGGAAGTGTGCTAAGGTGATAGTGCTTCTAAAGTCGCCTGCTAGAATTAGGAGTAATCCTCGTTCTTTTTGGGGCATCAGTCTCTTGCCGGTACTTGGTAAAGTGCTGGAAAGAGTTCTGGTAGAAAGGCTTCAGGAGAGAGTGAATGAGCAAATGTCTGATTTGCAATTTGGGTTTAAAAAGGGTAAATGCGTCGAGGATGCTTGGGGCTATGTGTCTGACTGTGTTCAGGCAAGTAGCTCCAAGTATGTGCTAGGTGTGTTTGTGGACTTTATGGGTGCGTTCGACTATCTAAGTTGGGATTGTGTGCTGAGAAAATTGAGAGATTGTGGAAGTCGGGAAATGGCTCTTTGGAAGAGTTATTTCTCTGACAGGCGTGCTTGTGCGGTTGGCTTGAATGAGTGTGTCAGTGTGGATGTGTTTCGTGGTTGCCCACAGGGTTCTATCTCTGGTCCATTTATTTGGAACCTCATGATGGATTCCTTGTTAAGGCAGCTCGGACAAGTATATAAGTGCTGTGCGTATGCGGATGATCTGCTCATTTTGATTGAGGGACAATCGCGTTTAGAAATTGAACGCAAGGGCCAGGAGTCCATGCGTTCTGTTTCTGAATGGAGCAGTAGTGTTGGTGTCAGTGTGGCGGTGGATAAGACTGTGACAATGTTGCTTAAGGGCAAATTGGCACCAAGTCGGAGTCCTATCGTCAGGCTTGATTCCGGCAGCCTTCGGTATGTAACTGAGGTAATATCTTGGTGTAACCGTGGGTGAGAGAATGAATTTCATTCCTCATATTGCTCGTCTCAGAGACCGGTTGTTTGGTGTGGTTGGTAAAGTGCGCCGTATTTTGCGGAGTGAATGGGGTCTCAGCAGGCGTGCTGTTCATATCATTTATGGAGGTCTATTTGTTGCTTGTGCAGCATATGGATCTTCGGTGTGGTACAAAACGGCATCGTCTGTTGTAGGCAGAAAGAAAGTGCTATCATGCCAGAGGGTCATGATATTGGGATGTTTGACAGTATGTCGCACTGTCTCCACTGAGGCTTTGCAGATCTTGCTTGGTGTGGTTCCTCTTGATCTTGAGGTCAGGCGAACAGCCATTGATTCAAGATCAGGAGAGGATTACCATTGCTGCAGGATGAATGGTTGTATGGTATGGATGTGGAGAGCTTAGGGCGAAATGTGTGTAAGAGAATGTTGAATGAGTGTGTCCTGTCTGACTGGCAAATCAGATGGGACAGTTCTGTGTGTGGGCGGGTGACATACATGTTCATTTAGTATGTCACATTTGTTGGCAGTCCACCGGACTTTGGTTTTAACCTTTGGCTCGGATTCCTGTTGACTGGTCATGGTTCCCTTAATGCTTTTTTGCATTCAAGGGGCCTAAATGACAGTGCGGAATGCCCTTGTGGCTCGACGGACGAGACATGGCAACATGTTCTCTGTGAATGTTCTCTGTATGACGATTTAAGGGATTTGAATGAGTTTGGTATTTTGAGTGTTAATGGGGGTTTTGACTTTAGTGAGGTGCTCTCCAATAGGGACGGAGTTAGGAGATTAAATGGGTTTGCACGTGCAGTATTTTTGAGACGTCGTCCGATTTAGCCTGAGACTGTCCGATATGTGTGTGTGTGAATGTGGTTGGTTAGTGTTCCCCCGGGGTAACCAGTCCCTGAGCTTCATGGAGCTCTACTGGTAGTAACTAGGTTACGCTGCCTGACCAGAGGTATTTTCTGGTACCACGGGCGTCTGGCTTGTAGCGGTCTCAGCCTACTACCCTTTCGCCTAAAGTCCTTGTGACAGTGGGGACATATGCTTGCCTGATTTTTATCAAATGAATGCTGCCAAATTGGCGGAAGAGGTAGGAATAGACCTCACTCCCAACAGTGAGGAAGCTGTACCTATGAGTATAGCTTTATACTGTGCCATCTGTGGGCTACCAACCTGCATGCTATTCCAGAGAGCTATGTTCTAATTTGGGCCACCAACCCATGAACTTTTTGGAGTTCGAATTTGGTAGTACCTCGGATACGAAGACTGACCAGAGGCTATTTTCTGGTACCACGGGTGGTCAGAAGCCCACGGAACTTGTTTCCGTCCTCAGCGGGTACGGCCCCCTTGTGGGAGTGTCGTGGTGGCTGTGGTTTAATACCCAAATGCGGGTAGAGTAATAACTCGACGTGGAGTTGCGTTATACAACCGGGTGCTGTGACCCAGAGAGCAGCAGAGATTTAAGATGGGCCTCGCTCCTTACCAAGGAGAGAGTCATATTCACCAAAATAAATATGACTTAAATTTGGGACCTGCGGATATATATCCAAGGGGACGTTGATTGACGTTTATCAATCCATGTGCTTGGCACCGTGTTCTTAAGTCTTCACAGACAGGCGAGCACGTAAAACACTGGTACTTCATTATACTGTTCAAAATTTCAGTTCGATAACACAAAAAACAAAAAAGTTTTTCTCTTGGGAACATAAATTTGGGTTTGGGTTTGTGGAAGCTATGCGATCCAGTAACTCTAGGTTTCTAATAAGAATCTGCATATAAATGGGGGTTTGTATGGGAGGTACCCCCTAGTAGTCCGATTTGGCTGGGTCCGACAAATGTACCGCGTCTAGTAAAAAGAAAGGTTCGTGCTCTCTAGCTCAAAAACTGAGGGACTAGTTTGCATACATATAGACGGAAAGACTTGGCTTAATCAACTCGTCTCGTCGAGCTGTTCAAAGAAAATAGGTATTTTGCAACATCAATATGTAATTTGTTATAATTCGTGTCCCGCTTCTCAATTTAAATAAATTTACCATTCTATAACATGCGTTCTTTTAAACGTGCTGCCAATGTTTTGAAATTGGCTCCTGTCTTCTTCTTTCTTTTTATTGCAACTAAACAAAAAGTTTTGTTAAAATTTTAATAAAATACGTAGCAGGAATGAAACAGGGAGTTGCAAGAACTATTTGCACAGACTGCAAACTGTTCTTAATCACCACAAACTTTACGTTTGAAATTAGCACAACTTGCACAACACAGTCCAAGTTTGTATAATGAAAACAAACAACAGCTGTTTTGCAGTAAGCGAAACAATAATATGAAAAGGTTTTTAAAGCAAGCATCTTTTTCAGTACTGTGAAAAGGGCATAACACGATGTAGACAACAATGTTTTCCCGTTATATTTCCGTTTAATAATTTTGAGGCCCTGGTACAAGTTTAGTATGCAATATATTAGTAGCCTGTACACAGTGGCTATGCATTTCGAATGCGCATTTAAAACGCAGAGTTTCATTCACAGTGGCCTTTTCTGCATTATGAATGAGGTTTTGTGCCTTGAACTGCTGTTTTTAGTTTTGGTTATACATACAAATTGAACATTTCGCACACGTTGTGCTAAGTTCCCCCGTAAAATTTGGGGAAAACACAAAATTTTAAACAAGTGGCATTTTGCCACTGTGTGGGCTATAAATAATGCATCCCTTAAAGTTAGTAATGCGGCACTCAGGCAGAGATGTGCGCAGATTTGATATAAATTTTGATTAAATTAGGTTTGTAATTAAAAGTGAAATGGGTTTTTGTAACCGGTGATGCACAATGTTATGTGCATCAGTTGAACGTTGTGAAACCAAAGAGTTATGTAGCAAAGCACTATGAAGTTAACGAACCTCAATCTTGATTGTTTATTACGGATATTCAGTTTTTGCTCTGAAACTGATCTTCGTAATGTATGTGAAGCAAATCAGTTTCTTGGTGAAATTATAGATCAAAATATTTTTTACATCAAAACCCTTGATCTGCTTATGTGCGGACACCGAAACTGTCCAATTATTCAGGAACGGTAGGAAGGAATTAACAATAAAAGTATGTCACATTTTAAGATTTATTTTATTTTAGAACTAGAACTTCTTTATCTCATGCCGATCGCCTCATTGTTGCAAAAAATTGGCTATCGGGGAGCTACCGTAACAATTATTATTATCACCATGCACACATGTTTCCAACTAAGTTGCACCTGGAAAAGGACCATCTATACATAACACATGCTTCTTATTTGCGAAAATACCCAAGAGCTCAAAATGAAGCATTGGAAAGACGTTTTGAACTGGAAATTCCACGCCAACCAAAAGTGATGTTGGCGATTTTGTTAAAAAGCACGATACAATATTTTCGGGAAGAGTGTGTGGTACTTGCTTTATTTACGAAGATGGGTACACTACCGAACAACGAATGCACCATGCCAAAGAATACCTGCACTGCGTAGATTTCGCCAACACAATCTATGTTACAAGTACAGATAAATGCTGCAAATTGTGGCGTAGAGCAGACGAGTTTGGTCTCATTCATTTCGATTTGGCAATGAAGTTAAAAAGTGCATTCAAATCACTTAAAATAAGCCAAGACTGTCAGTGGCTTTATGGAGGCCTTTACACAGACGTATATAGAAAAGCTCTCCGAGCGGTTCACATAGAGAGGTTGGTATATGTTATCATCTTAGTAGTACTTATATCAACATACTTTACTGATTTCCACAGTGGTAGAGAGTCGATTCTCAACTCCAACACTATTTCCATATACGATCTCAAAATAAAAGACGAACATGTAATATTTACAGCAAACTTTGATACCACCTTTCGCATGTACGACAGACGATTAGATCAAGATGTCGCCATTTGGGAAGATCCATTTGACTCGTCATTTTACTGTTTGGAATATGATGGTCTATATGCGGTACTCTGTGGTGCAAAGTATCATAGTCGAGTGAACTTGTATGATTTACGGGTGCCAGGAAAGTACGTCCAGCTTTATTTTCCGAGCCGCTCACGTCATCGGAATAGCTCACCTGTCTACAGTATTGCTTGTGATAGCCGCTACCTATTTGTTGCGACCGATCATAATGTGCAGGTCTTTGATTTCAAGAGTAAATACTCCAAAAACCGCGACTACAGAAATATATTCAGTGAAATATGTAGGTCATAAACTTTTTTTAAATTTTAAATTAAATATATAGTAGGATGCTAACTAAATAGATTATTGTACTTATTTCACTACACGCATGGGTTGCGATACTTGATTTTAAAAGACATGACCATGACCTACATTCTGCAAACTGAATCGATTTGGTTATCACGGATTCGTATATAAACAAAACTTAACGCGCATCAAAAACAAAACCGCCCGAGATATTGGTCCATTACATGTAACTTAAAATGAGATTAGATGGACTGACTTAACTTCCAACATGTGCATATGATAATAGCACAAAAATTAAATTAATTAAGTTTATTAGTCCAGTTTATTTAATTTATTTTAGATATTGTAATTGACAAGTAATAAAATTAACTATAAGAAAAATATCGCAACTTTGTGGGTGCTTTAAAAGGAATATTAGCTACTGGCAACCAATAACCATTGTGTATGCTTCGATATCTTCACGCAAATCGCAAGAGTAACAAGTTTCAAGCGGGAATTTGTAGATTGTAGAGCAGGTAGCCCTTTAATTTAGTAATTCCGCTTTATTTCGTTAAGGATGATACTCCAACCATTTGACCGCTGCATCCAGGCTAATATCGTCAACATTCTCAATGAGATATGCTAACATCTGCTCTTATTTAATATATACACATATAACACTGTATCAGCAAAAGAAATCACTACAATACCATATCATCTTTAGCCAACTGAATAATGTCGCCTCTTTTCCCTCCACCGCAAACTTTGTATTGCAGAAATTGTCTTGGATCTCCGTTAAGCTAAGTGACCTCATCATCTTGATCTCATAAGCTGAGGGAAACAATTAAGCACCTATATGCTATCTGCTACACAGCGTAAAGCCCAATCTTTCATCTCGTTTGAGGGAAAAGAAATAAGAATGCTAAGACATGTGCCGTTCAATTTTGTTATCAATTTATTATGCATCCCTCATATAACAACAGCGAGAAGCGGTTTCCTAACTAGGTTTAATAACATCAAGCCATAAGTTGTGTCGTGTTAGTGATGTAGAAGCTGGTATTCGCAATGCGAAGCTATCCACGGCCCTGGGACCCGACGGCGAGTCGATCCTTCATCTTAAACGCTTAGGACTAGTGGCGATATCATTCCACACTAAACTTTTAAACCCCTCTATATGTCAACTTGTTGTCCTTGACGTATGGAATGTAGGTAGATTTACTCCTCTCCTGAAACCAAGAAACGGTGTATATTTGGGTAGTTTATACAACCCGATTTCAGGAAAAGGTACAGCACTTCCTCCGCTTTGAGCGAGGTTACTATGGACATTGCCAATGGACTCAATCGTGCGAAAGGACAATTGTGGTGACTTTATACCTGACTTTGACACAATCAACCAATGCAAGATCTTTATAAAACCACGCTGAACGTTTACACCAAAGGCTAACTCATTTCATTTATTTACTTTTCATAACTTATTGTACTAACAAAAAACTTTCATAAAAGCAAGTAACTTATGTATTAACACACAAAATGTAACCACAATTAATATAAAACTTAAATTGTAAGCAAAGTAATAATATGTAATAATCTAAGGAATATAAAAAATTATGTTTTACATTCATATCTGTAAGAATCATTTCAATCGTATTACAATCCAAAAGTGTTTTGTCTATTCTGTTTTAAATGTAGATCTTCAAATATATTACTAAAATTTTGGGGTCAAATATGTGATTTTACATACATACATGCATATTCATTTATGCTATGTATGAAGTCTGCTCAAAAAGTATCGCGAATTATGAATTTACGCGGGCTACGTAATAAGATTTTGGTTTTTTCTTATACCGTTATATTGGTACTCATCCCCCTCACTTATGCTATCAAGGTCGGCCATTATGAATGTTTTTTTTTTTTTGACATCTGTTTTGCTCGCACGTGTTTTGGCTCGTCTTCGATTTTTGCGTACTCCAAAAAAAATGGATCATAGCATTTAATTAATTTTTTTTTCACGTCATAACCATGTACCCATGACTCGTCAACAGTTATGACTAATGAGCGGATCTATACTATTTTTCGCAGTATTATACTGGTTTTTAGACTCGAAAACAGCGTACTGTTTTTTTGCTTAAAATACTGCGTAAGAAAAAAACTTATTTTTTCATTTATTTTTGAAATCATCAAAAAATCGACGATAAATTTTTGAACATTTGTTTATCAATTCTTAGAGATAGTCATGTGTGAAATAGAGCAAAGCTAAAAACAATAATAAGACAACAAAACCATCATCAAACGACACAGACGAACGTCATTTCCGTCATTATCAGCAATAGTAATAGCAGCAACAAACTCTCGCTGTGTCACAGAAGAATACTGCCGACATGATCGTGTCGTCCATAGACGACTTTTAAAGTAAGATTGAAAAAGTTTTTGCAAAGCAAGATTTAGTCGCTTGTTCTTCTATTTTTACATAAATAAATATATTTTACATGCAGCAAACAGCTTGTGTGTTGTACAAAAACAAGCGAACGTACGCAGTAGAGAACGAGAAACACACAGAAGCTCGTTGATGATCTAATTTATGTGCAAAAGGGGACAGACGGCAAACGTAACAACAACAATTAGGCATGCCAAAGAAACCAAAAGCAATATAAAGACTGACAGACTTAGAGATGGGTTTCTCTATGTCTGTTTTTAAGAAGTTTCACTTCTATCACGTGTACGATGGCACACGTGCATTTTTTTGATTTAAAACAATAAAATATGTTGTAAACAACTTCGTGAAAAGAATCGGTTTCTCGCACGACATTGTTACACATATGAAAATAAAAAACACCAAGATGCTCAGAATGACGCTTCTACCAGCGTATCTATAAAATCACTTTTTCATTCGGATTTGGATGCAGAATTAACACAAATGCAAGGAGTGTGAGCATATCATGTGGTAAATTCTAATCACAGTTTCAAGTCTTCAATTTGTGCAACAAATATTTTTAGATCATGTTTTAAAATGACAAGGTTTTCATGTTCGCACAAGAATGTCGAGCAATAGTCTAAAATGTTTCCGCGCCGCATGGACAACAATTGCTTGAACAAGATTTATAAGACTGTAATTACGTGTCAGTCTGCACAGATGCGTCGAATCATGGACATATTAATCTTTTTCCCGTGCTCGTTCGGTATTTCATCCCCCACAATGTACTTGTTAAAATTATGGATTTTACCGAAGAAGAGAATAAGTTGAAAGAATTTTTCAATAAAAAAACATCGAAATTTTGGTTAATATTCATGCAAGAACAGGTAAGAAAATGGATTCGAAATGACAATTCAATTTGATTAAATATATATTTCTTTTTTATTCGCTTAATACGTGCTAAAAATTGAAGGTGATGATGTCACGAATATTCAAGTTGTACATTGTTTAAATGAAATCGAAGAAACATTAAAAATGCGTCACGAAGATAATTTTTTATCGCCACCTGCAGTAGCAGTAAACAAAAACTTATTGCCGATGGATAAGAGTACAATTCAGATGAGATCGCTGTAATACGCAACGAATTTTTCGGTAATTTTACCATCTTTCGTACAACTCTTCTAATTATTATTAATTTAAAATAATTTTACAGGAGCTGCACTCTCCTACTTCAAAATATGGACAGCGCCGTTTGAAATGTTTTCGTGGGCAGCTTTGAAAGAAACGCCAAAATGGAATGATTAATTTGGGTGAATACAATGTGTATAATGTCAATGAAAATGCGGCAGTTATGCACTTGCAATGTAGATATGTTACGATCTACTGTACGATCGGCAAAATCACTCAATGGAGAGACAGTCACGTTTCGATTGTGGATCGCTGGGTGGAAATATTCACTCATCTGAATAACGCCGATTGCGAGTTTAAAAAAATGGCGAAAATTTTGTAGAATACATTTTATGCTTGCCAGGAACTTCAGCATCAGTGGAACGAATATTTTCTAGAGTACACAATATTTTTGGACGTCAGACAAAGCACAATTGAAAGTGGTAACTCTTAAGGCGATAAAGCCAGTCAAATATAATTTGATATATGCATGCGTTGATTTTTATGATTATATATAAGAAAGAAAAAAAACCAGAACTGCTTCATCAAATTGATTCGAACTCCAAATATGAAGCAACAACCACAGAAGGAGAGATTGAGATGGAAAGCGTAGACGATTCGGATAGTGAAAATAAAATGCTCAATCTTTAAGTTGCTTTTTTTTTGTTATTATTCAATAAATAATATTTATACTGGAAAAATACTGTTTTACTAAAATCGATTTACTGCTTCTTAACAAATTTTAGGTGAAATATACTGCTTTTTGTCCGAAAAAGTATCCGCTCCTTAGTTATGACCTTTGTCAGTAATTTTGGATTGGCTCTACAATCAACAGCTCCTGAGCGGTGCTCATGCGACGTTTCTTTTGCTCCAAATTAAACAATTTCGAAAAAAAACTTCGATGGCACACGCGCATACGCAAATAACAGAAGAAAATGCATGGCATAAGCCAACCGATATGCCGACAGCTTCAGCAACTTCTCTAATAGTTGCATCACTATTTACGTTTATTCATAACAATTTTCTTCACTGATTCAGCGTTTTCATCGGTTGTTGTCGTCCAGGTCGGCCATCGTCATTAACATCTTCTACTGTGAGAGATTGTACCACTTATAATTTTTTTTTTTTTTTTGCTTAAGGTAGACGCGGAAAACACCACAGACAATCCATTTTTTTGGAGTAGGCAAAAATCGAAGACGAGCCACACATGCGCAAGCAAAATAGCTGCCAAATAAAAAACTAAACATTCAAAATGGCCGACCTTGATAGCATAAGGGTACATGCGTACCAACATAACGCCACAAAAAAATCAAAAATCGAATATACGTAGCCCACGTAAATTTAAAATTCGCGATACTTTTTGAACAGACTTCGTATATGAGGCTGTTTATAGTTATATCTTTTTTAGATCGAATGATTTTAGGTACTTGGATAACTTTGAGATGCCAAACAGAAAAATTTTAAAAAGTGTAAATTGTGTGTATTTTTTTTTTTTTTTTTTTTTTTGCAATATACTTGTGCATAAGACAGACAAGAAATCTTTACCTAGACGATTTTTACAATGTGTGCACATAGGCGAAGTATGGATGGTGTAACGGTTTTTGCTTCGAATTATTAGCTCCAAGACAATATGAATGACTATCTTTCTTCTGGATTACTTGGATTCGAAGTAAAAGGTGATTGTTCTGTAGATATAGGCTTCATTGGTTTTGATTTGCGATCTGTTAATGTGGTGTGCGATGTAGATGGTGGATCACATTTGTTTTGTGCAATTTCCATTGTGTCGTTGAGAGCGGCTGCAAGTTCTCCGTTAAACTGTAACAAACAGCCCAAAGCACCGAAATAGCCTTCATGCTCCAAAAATAGACCTTTCAGAGTGCCATTTGACCAGAATTCCATTGCGTAGGCGAGCAGCTTCATTGAAATTGGGTTCACGCGCAGGAAATTACCAACAAATACAACCTGTGAACAATACAAAAGAGTTACATTGAAATTGAGTAAAGTAAAACAAGACAAATCTGTAAGATACCTTATCGATCTTCTCATTTAGTGCGCACATGCGTGCAATGGAGCCAATGTTATTTGTAATTGTAACCAATGTGGCGTTGGCAAGATCTTCTCGTGTCACCGATGTACGTTTATCCTTAATGTGCATTTGCCCAAAACTAAACGATATCAATATTTGTTTAAAATTGCCGTTAGTTTCATTGTTGTTTAAATTACCTTGATGCTACCAGGTCTCCTGGGAGACCGAATCTGTTGTAATCACCACCATATATATCCCTCACTAGTTTATCAACTTTCCTGTTGTCACCTTTTGTTGCCAATTGGATAGCTTCTTCAAATGTTGAACATCCTGTAAGCAGACAACACAGTCCCAGGAAAGTACCGCCACCCAAACTAAAAAAAAAAAACAAGTGAAAAGAAGTTTAACTTCGCCTATGCCGAAGTTGATATACTCTTCACGCACCCCCTAGAAAACGTTTTTCCTACGCTCTGTGGTAGAGCATTCAGAAATATTTCATTATTGATTTGACTTATGTTCGGAGTATAGTCAGTACACATACAGCATTTCAACACTTAGACTGAAATATTTGTATGGGAGCTTTACAATCCAGTAACTAGGGTTTTGAAATTTACGCATTTCATGGACATTGATTACAAACTTATAGTATCTCAATTTTAGTTCAATGGGACAAAAAACAAAAAAGTTTTTTATAAGAACCTGAATTTAAATGGGTGGTTTGTATAGCAGGTACGACCCAACACAACACATTTTGATTTCCATCAGATTTCAGTTTCATATTTTTTGGATTTACTCCCCTTCGCTAAAGAAGTTTCACTTCAAAAAATCATCTAAATTGGTCAAGCCGTTACCGAGTTTTGCGGGGTCTTACGATTTTTTGGGTATAGAATAGAATATGAATTTTATTGGGTGGTTTGTATGGGAGGTACCCCCAGTGGTCCGATTCGGCTGGTTCCGACAAATGTACTGCGTCTAGTTAAAAGAAAGGTTCGTGCAAAATTTCAGCTTTCAAGCTCAAAAACTAAGGGATTAGTTTGCATACGTACAGACGAACAGACTTAGCTTAATCAATTCGTCTCGTCGAGCTGATCAAGAATATTTATACTTTATGGGGTCTCTGATGTCTCCTTCAATCTGTTACAAACTTCATGACAAACTTATATTGTAATACTATTGACTGCGCGAAGAGTATAAAAAAATACAAACATGTCAAATTTAATTGATAAGTGTTTACCTTGTTCCTGAGATACGTTTGTAATTATCTGGTCCATAAACAGCAAGAATAGATACACCGGAACCAACATTCACCAAAATGAATGGGAATGGTTTCGAAAAGTCAAAGGCGCTTTTTTCGCTTATCCTAAAATGTAGTATTGTAAGTAAACAAAAAACCAACAATTTTTATTCATTTGATTAAATTCAGGAAATCCCAATATCTACATACGTGATATCACGAGCATTTTCATAGAAATAGCACTCCGTCCGATTGTGCATGTCAGCAAAGAGAATCCCTTTAATTAGCGTATCTAATTCATCGAATTTCGCTAGGTTTCATATTAACCTGGTCTCGAAAGTCATGCTCGAATTTGAAAGCTCCGCCACCGGTGGCGCATACTGTTGTAACTAGTTCAGCCATACCCTTTTGTTTGGCCAGTGACAAAAAGTTGCCCATATCCGTTGTTTGAAAACGTATAAAATGAAGAGATCCTTGACGCTTACGTATCTCGACATTATCCATCTGAAATAAGTAAAAATACGAATGTAAATACACTTTCAACTGTTTTGCAAAGCGAAAGGAGGAGCCTGTTGTGGAAAAAACTCTTCTAATTTAGAGATTGTCATGTCTGCAATTAGCAAACAAGTTCCACAATCGTCCCACAACTTTTTAAAATCCCGTGCCCAAATAACTTTAAATTTGTCATATGTCATTAACCTAATTTGAAAAAAACATAAACAAATTACTTACGTATTAATAATTTTATCAGCAAAATATTGTTTGAATTTGGTTTATTGACGTATGTTCGTGTTGTGCAGCGTAAAAAAAAATAAGGGATTCAATTTTTTACGTCATTAGTAGGTTTTTGTAAGAACGGCACGTTACTGTAAAACATTGGCGACACCTATTTCTTATACCATGGTTGATGCAACACCCTCTCTCTCACTCTTGCTCCGCTCTCAGTGAACTGAAGAAAGAAGAGTCGGAGCTCCCGAAAATCAGTTTATTTTGCTACCACAAAATATTGTTTACAGGAAATCTCTAAGCCACTAAACTTTAGTGGCGTATGATTCCATAAATAAAACATTTTTTTGGTAAAATAACAATATCTTACCAGTCCAGCTACAGAGCCAGAGGTTCCCACAAAACTTTTAGCGTAAGGAATTGTTGTTACATCCTATTCGTCCAAATAAAGTACTAATTTGAAACACTATTTAAACTATCTATCTATCTATCTATCCAATCGTGCTAAGCCGGCTCCGGTTTCTAGTTAGTCATAAGCATATCGATGTGTGCCTTTTAGTATTGTGTTGGATAACTGCAGACGTTTGTTCATTGGGTTAAACATCGGCTCAGAGTGCATAAGTACATCGAATGTTCAAAAGCCATTTGGGTCACTTGTATTTTATTAAAAATATTTTAAAATCAGTGCCAAACACTTATATTGCATTCGTTACTAGAAGTAACAAGTAATCGTTAGCCCATGATATTAGGCACTGGTCTTGCACACAGATTATCGAAGATTCAAAGACAGATGTCGGCGTATTTGGAATTTTATTTAACAAATAAAAACATAAACGAATCATGATTTTGTAACTTATTTTAATAGATATATCTTTTTGTAAAAATATCGTTGTTAATAAAGTTTCAATACTACGATGAAACAAAAAATATACCTGTTCGTGAAATTTATTCATTCCCAATTATATTTAATTTCACACTCCTATTTTTTTAAAAAACGGCGAAAAAAGCAGCATCAATGGTCGTGCCAATTCGTGTTGTAGATCGTAAAGGATTATTGATCATAAGCAAATTTAATTTTTCGAAAAGAAAATGTTCAGTTGTTCTAACTTGTCTTCATTGGCCGCCATCGGCCAAAATGAGTGAAAGTTTATGTAAGTTTTGTCACTCAAAAATGTCTAGTTGAATACCGTTTTCCGTCCTACATGTTGTGGATTAAATGTCTTATCCAGCACGAACATCTGGTATGTTATACTGTACTAGGTGCCCCTTCGTGCGCTGCCCTTCATGTTCTTATTAGTAAAACTTTTTTGTCTTTTGTCCTATCGAACTGAAACTTGGACACTATCAGTTTCTAAGATAGGCGCAGTACATTTATTGGAAGCAGACGAATCGGACCACTAAGGAGGGTACCTCCCAAACATATCCCGTATCTTTGGCATAGTCGAAGATAACGTTCTTTCTCGTTATATATATATGTATATACTGTATTACTAACGAAAGCAAGCATGTTTTGTGTTTGTTTGTTCTCGTTGTTTTCTTGCATATTATTGTTTTTTTCGAATGTGTTCGTTTCGATAAATGCGAAGTGGTGGCAATGGTGGAAGTGGTTGGCGACAGCGGTGACGGTTGGTAGAACTGTCTCAATAACTGAGTAGGAAATCGGATGGTTTTGTAACCTTAGCATAACACACTATATTAAAACTAATAAACGAAAATAAAAAGACATTACGCCAAAACGCGTATAGATTCGCGCCATCTGTCGTTAAATTTTAAAACATGAAATGATGAAATAGAAACGGCTCAGCTTTTTGTATGTAAGTATAATACAGTAGCGTCAAAACAAATGCACTTCCTATTAAAAAAAAAATATGAATATATACAAAAACTAGAGGTCTGCATGTTGGAAAAAAAACGACAACAATGCTCTGTATAAACTGGGTGAAAGAATTCGAGTGAATTTGTGCTCTCACGTCAGACTCAGTCGCACAACATTTACACAAAGAAAAATTAATTGAATGAGTAGAATGAGAGGTTGTTTTCGAATTAATTCGAATGCATTCATTTTTTTTTTATTTTATTTTTTTGCATAAGAACAAAGGGTTGTTATTGTTGTGCTGTGCGTAAGGAAAAGAAGAAAGAAAACATATACTTACACAGAACCATTTACAGACTCGTCTGCATCTTTTTCTTCGCTCATTTCCTTGTACGACTGCGCCCTTCACTCAAATCAAACGAAATGATAGAACACGCAATGCGCAATGTGTGCATAGCGAATTCGAATTAATTCGGATGCGTTCGGCTATGCCGAAGTTCTCATTTCCTTTTGCAGGCTAATTCTTTTTAACTCATTTCACAGAATGTAGACTGTTTTCGAACTGAAAATACAGTCGCATTCATTTCATTCATTGCGTGTCTTGCTTTCACTCAATTCAATTCAATTCAATTCGAATTCATGCATTGGACTTCAGTTGGGAGCGAAGCCACGCAGCTGCCTAATAAAAACTGGCGTGTTGCAACAAAGTAGATAGCATATAAACATTCTTCATGAAGAAATACATACACATACATGGCAACTTTCATGCTGATCGGTCAAAAGGTGTTGGAGTTCAGCGCCGTTAAACTGAACTTCTCGATAATGGAAAAAAAATAATAATGAATGCTCCAATGACGTCAGTAGTTTGAAACGAACTTTAAAGAAACAAAATGCAGATTTTTATGATTATCAAACTGTTTTTCAATCACTTTTATGTTCGAACACAATTGAATTTACACGCAGAATATTTGATTAATTTCGTGAACGTAAAACAAGTGCTTACTCAAAAAGCATTGACGATTTTTGTGATTTTACTACTGCCACATCGCACAAAATAAAAGTTTTTATATATGTCGTAACCAAAGAGTTCCACTAGTGACCACTGTGTTATCCCGTTTATGTGACAGCTCCAAAAACAGCTGTCCCCAGCCGGTAACCCATCCGAATATGTGCTTTATGTCTGCTTAATTATCGAGATCACAACACAAGCTCCTTAAAAAAAAAGCGACGACCATTTTTGAAATGTCACTACTCTACAACGCGCATAAAAGAGCTTCCTCTAAAAAGAAAGTTGGTTTAAATTTTGGGGTGCACTATAATCTTTTTAAGTTATAGAATTCTCATTTATTTGAATAATCAACTTTTACTGTAGTAACTTTAAATTGGCGCGAGTGTGAATACACTGCCGCTTAACTGAATAGGTTCAAAGCACACTGTCTGCATTATACCATCGATTTCAGCTTCTATTGCGTACACATTTTTTTAATTTTATACTTTGAATCTTCATATGTAAACACATAAAACAAGAAAAAAAAAAACAGCGGGACTTTTAGAATGGTAATTCAGAATTTTGCTTTTGTCGTTATAATCACTAAAACAACTGAATTTTTCGGCTCGGCTCAATGGCAATGATTTTAGTTTGTGATCTACGGCGATGAGTAAACGCATCCTTTTTTTTTTTTCTTTTTTAATTTGAAGTAAATAACACTGTTATTTCGAAAAATGGGTAGCGGGAAGCAGTTGAACGACTTCGAAAAAGGTCAAATAAAAAGTTATCCTCGAAACAAGTCTAGATCAGCGCGAAATAGACGCATTTTCCGATGAAAAGAAGTTCAACCTGGATGGATCGGATGGCTACAACTACTATTACCATGACCTACGAAAGTCGACACCATACGTGCGCCGGTGGAATAATGGTGTGGGGGGCGATCCATATCATACTATGGGACATGTGAATTGCAGTTTGTTTCATCAAAGATTAATGCAAATGTATACAAAACTGTCCTAGAAAAGTCACTTCCACAATTTTCAAATGCACGACAACGCTGCCAGAGTGATAAAACAGTGGATAAGCCGCAAAAATGTGCAATTGCTAGAGTGGCCGCCATACTCCCCGTACATAAATATCATTGAAAACATTTGGGGACTATTGTCCCGAAAAGTATTGTATATGACGGTGGGAGACACTTTGATGATGTGGACACCCTAATTGACGCCATTAAAAAAGCCTGGGCTACTATTTCGGTTAGAGTTCTTCAAAATTATTGCAAGTCTTTGAAAAATCGAATTTTTGAAGCTATAACCAATAAAGGTGGAAGTACTAAATATTAAACTATATTTAACTATTGTGCTTTTATATTGATAATAACCAAAGCTTTGAATCATGACTTTACAATTACTTTTTTTTAGTGTTAAGCTTTTGAACCTATTCAGTTAAGAAAAAATGAATTGGCATTTTTTTTGTTATGTTTTTGGAAAAAAATAAAAATTATGTAAATACGTATGTTCCAACAAACTGCAAACTTTTTTATTTCATTATTAATTGATTATTTTTTTTATAAAAAAAAAAATGTATTTCATTAAAATCGAAAAGTTGGTTTAAATATAACATTTAATTTTTCTTCTATTTTTACTTCTAAGAAATGTTGAACCGGCAGTGTACATATTTGTTACAAAGATCCATTAAATTTAGTTTAAGTTTAGTTTCTTATGATACTAAAAGTTGTAATTAAATTTAAAATTTTTCCGAAACTACACATTTGCTCTTGTTTTAAGATGACTTTTTTTTTTTAATATAATGCGATTCTAAAGTCCAAGTTGCTTTCATTAAAAAAACACGTGAAGCAACGATTTTTGAGTGTCGCGGAATCATTTCATTATTATCAGCAACGCTGCTATTAAAGCACTACAAGAAAGGAACGGGGAAAAGTAAATAACCGAATGAAAGCTTTTACGAGTAATTATATGCAGTTTGTAACAAAAGCAAGTCAAAAGTCAATGAAACGCATGGAAAAACATACACGTATATATGCGTAAATGAATGAATATATGTCTGAACTTTTAATCATACGTAAGTATGTGTGTGCAATTTATTGAAACTAAAATGAAGGATGGTAAAGAAGCAGAAAGCAGAGAGAATTTTGTGTAAATTAAATATATAATTGAATTCCAAAGCAAATTTTAATTTTTATATCAACTGAAAAACATGACGCAACCGTAGTGAACTACGAGGTTTATAAACATTTTTATCTTACAACCCATCTGGAGAAAATGAGAAACTTGCTCATACTTGTTTCGTGTATTAAAGGTTTTTGGTTTATCTATTTTTAGTCAAATCTGCTCAATTTTTTGATATTCTAAAAGAGTCATCTCAAAAAATCTATGTATATCTAAACTCATAAGATAGCCTACTTAGGTCCCCATTTCTCCTCGTCACACGGTTCAATTTGGTCTACCTTAGTTATACTCTTTCTATTGTCTCTTCAACCTTTCTATGCGTTACAAATTTTACAGTAAAGTGGTAATACTGTTCTCAATGTGTATACATAATATAATATTTAAAAAAAAATTGGTAGACGATAAAATTAAGGCGGGGATTGATGGTTTTTTTAAGGACGATCTCTCTTCGAGAGATAACGAAACAGCTGAAGCATTTGCTGCTTTGCTGCAGATACTACGATTCTACGAGCTGGTCGCGAATATTTTCATGACTGACTACATATGTTCATGACCGACTGTTATCAAATCGTTGACAAGCAATGCTCAGCGTTGCCTTTGCTTCAACAAATAACAATATCAGTTCGAATTGTTTAAAAATGACAATCAAAAGAAAAAACGCTATGTTTGATCTCACATGAACATGTTTTTATACACTGTACACTAGTGTAAAATGCGGACACTTGAGCCTCTACATATTTATATGTTTTTACTTTGTACGAAAAAAATGTAACCATTCAATCTAAATCAATTGATCTAATTTGGTATCGACCGACTAAACTTTGAAAATAGAAAACAATGCAAAAAAGACCTCGACTAATCGAAGCTTAAATACAATAGCTTGAAAATTTGTCTTCCCTTATTCCAAAAATTAAAATGATTTTTCATTAAATCATGTATGGATGGATCCAATCGATAATTTACACATGTTTGCACCGACTTTGAGTTTGACATATGACTAAAGTAAATATACTTACATTATAATATGTTTTTTTTTTTTACGTTTAGATGTTTTTTATAGGGTATTTGACTAAACAAAAATTGTAATAGTCAATTCAGCAAAGAATTAAAGTAGAGGATTACATATCCATAACGTCTACAACCATTTTTTACACGGTTATTAAATAGCTCTTATACTTGTACACATGTATGAATAATGGAGGGTTTGTTGCCCGAATTACCACACCAACGCATTATCTTCTATCATTCTTACCTGTAGATGTGTATCACGATGTCCGGTTTTTCCGTATGCTGAATTTTTTGTTAGATATCGGCGTATATTTCTTAATATTCCAGCCTCTTGATCTTGTTCATCGGGAGTAATATCTTTTGGTTCGAAGTAGACTAGCTTTGTAAGAGTGCCACCGATATCCATGCCAAACCAAGGCATAGCTGCAATGATAATTCAAATTCAGAATTTACATATGTACCGATATTTTAAAATTATTACATAAATACTTATGAATGATAAGAGTTTGTACCTACTACACAATTTTATTCTACGTGGTTCGAGAAGTGTGATTTTAGTTAATCAAGTTAGGATATTGAGTCTAAGATAAAATCATGACCATTGTCGAAGTGGTTAACTTTTAACTGTTGCCAAGAGGGGGGTAATCACAACTTTTTCAGCAGAGGCAGTTTATCTCCAAGTCCCTTTCAATACGAAAGTCCTTTATTTTTTAGATAGATTTTTTGTTTTTTTTTTTGATTATTCTAACCCTTTATCAGATAACAATATGTACTGCTTTACTTACCGCTGAGGATGTGGGGAATATCACCCAAAAAGTATGTATGGAAATAATAATGGAAAGGGCGAATCGATCTATAACTAATTTAAGTGCGAAATAACATTTGTGTAGGTCTAATTGTTTTTAAGTTTTATGAGATCGCAAATAGCTCCAAATAGTTCGTGTACTATTAAACACAACCAATCGTCTCGCCGTTTTCGGTTCCAAAATAAGCTGACACACCGCAGTGTGTTTAGATTTATCTAAAAAGATTGACTGATTGCCAAGCAAACCACTTTGAGAAAAGTTTCCCATGAACATTGCATATATGTACTTAGTTAGACGCCTAGTCTTCATAAATTAGATTGTTTAAAAAATCATTGCAATAATTTCAATAAGCATGCGATTGCCATTTGAATTCAAAGAAACAATTGACAATGCCAAAAAAAAAAGAAAGAAAATTTATTTATTGAAATAAAAAAGAATTTTACAAATAATATTTTATTGTATTTATACTACTTCTATTTGCTGTAAATCAACTCTAATTTGACTTAAACTGGTGAAACATATCAGTTTTGGACAGGCTTGGTAATAATAATAAATTAATATAGCCCCCACATTACTACGGTCTTGATACTCAATTGTCTAAAAAATTAACACTCGTAGTAATTTTTTTGTATATGTTAGATCAACGGTCACTTTGTTTACGTCACAAATTTCAAAAATTGGCGACATCTTCGACCGTTGACACTTTGTGGGAATGCCCTTATTATTTGTTGTTGGTTCCCAAAATCATGAAAAAAAAAACATATTGAATTTGCATAGTGAAGCCTCGAAATTCAGTAGGAATGAAAAAGGGTGCTGCAAAAACTATTTGCATACACTGCAAAATATTCTAAATTATATATTTTCCACACATTTTCAGTTTTAATTTCTCACAATTAGCCACAACGTTCCTTTTGTATGTATAACCATAACAAAAAAAAAAACAGCAGTTCACAATGCGAAACGGCTCTGTGGTCATCAAATGGCATTTCGTTCAAAAATGTACTTTTTCGCTGATGTGTGAAAAGTGTATGTATTAAGTGCACAGATGTACGAGGGTCAATCAACAAGTACTTAGCCTCATCGCCCGATGCCCGATGTGGAGCAGGCCTTTGAGCGGGTGTTGCATGATGGACTGCTTTGGAATATTAAGTCTCTACTCCCTGCGTATTTATTCTACATACTAAGATCATACCTACAAAATCGTTTGTTTTTGGTTGAAGTTCGTGATGATAAGTCTTCAATTCGGAAAATTCGAGCTGGTGTTCCGGAGGGCAGTGTCCCAGGGCCACTCTATTTACACGCCATGCATGTCAATCCTCCCTCCGGCAAATCGTAAACGATCCTTGGTGCGTGCGTAATGATATTATATCCACGGATCTGCGAATACTCTCGGTCTGTGAGCAACTTAAGACGTGCGTAAACAAATTAGTATCTGCTCTGTCATTAAACACCTCTAGGAGGATGCTCAAGCGCCTTCCCCCTGAAGATCTTTGGGTACTTGGACTCCAATGAGGACATAGACTCCAGTTCTAATTTAACGAAACAATTTCCTGCAATTTTTTGTTTTAGGCTTTACGCAATCTGCATTATCTTCCCATATTGTCACATCAAATTTTTATAACCGTTAAGTCGGGAGGTGTATATTTACCAATTAAAAAAAAAACAAACCATCGCACAGAAACAACGTGACATTATAAATCTTAAGGTTGTTGTGTTGCATTACACCATTAAGAGATCATAATAAAATTGTAAGAACTTGATTAGGATTTGTTGCCATATCCATCATATATTTCAGACGTTTCACCATGAGACTTTCGTTCATCTAGTTTCTTAAAAACTGCTTTAATGGTCCATCTTTTGTCATTACATCACTATTTAATAGTCTTCACACATGTATATAAAATAAACACATCTAGAAGTACATGGAAGATCGCAACTACTTTTTGAGTATATGAGTAGAAGTGTTATCAGCGTGGCGAGAAAACTCAATTTAGCGATATCCGTCGTCCTTGTGTATGCTTGCTATGCTATCGAGCTGAAATTGTTATTTTCAGCTGGTAACTATATTAAAAAAAAAAGTTCTCCGATTACTAGAAACCTAAACTCACATACAAGAGTCACTTAAAGATCATGATTGTTGTTATTTCATTTCTTTGAAAATATTATGGCCTAATACAATACAATTGATATCTTTTTAAATTAATTTAAAATGACAATTAACAATTATACACAAATAAATATGAAAGGTATCTACTAATTATTATTCCGCCTCGTTTTTATATATTGTACTTTACACTAAAGTTTTTAAGTTTGTACCTACATTTTTTAAATATCACTTTGCACAGATGAATTTTTCTATTCATATTAATAAAAATTTATGAACTTCGTTTCTTTTTTCTAAATGTCAAGTAAGTTTAGTTTTTGATATATATAACATATATTATATGGGTATATTTAAACAATAAATTACAACATGCTCGATGCAAAAATAAGCATAAAACGAGTTCAAGGACATACATGGTTTCTAAAGCACAGCATACAATAATGCAAAGTTCGTTGTAAAATCGCACGTTTGCGTTTTATATATATTTAAACAAGTTTAAACAATCACATCGCACATCGATTTTTAATATGTATGACTATATACAAAAACGTATTTTTTTTTTCTCGAAAGCAATCACTTTTTTATTTGTCAATCAAAAAAACATTTCTCGCAACCAAACTCAATAAGTTGAGGAATACGATTAATAGACTGATATGTAAAGTTGGATTCCAAGATCCGAAGGTCTATTAACAAATCAAAAGCAAGAGTGCTATAGACGAGTGGGTAGGTTCGATTATCAATACCTTGTTTTATATCTGAATTCAAGAGCAAATAAAAGTATAGACTCAGTATATAGAGTATTAATAACTATCGTTAATAAGTATAAACTATGGATGCCATTCACGGGATCCCAGCTTTTTTAAATCCCGAAAATCCCGGGATTAGTCGCTGTGAATCGCTGTATTTCAGATAATTTTTCCACCCAAAAAATGTACAACTCCATGTTATATAGAAATATACCCTTATTTATTTATTTAATCCCTAAAACATTACAAATTGATTTTAAATTATGTCTAAAAGTTTATGTGACATTGCTTTAAATGTTATGCTTGTAAAAATTGAAAAGAATAAATCTGCTTTCAACAATAGCTCATTTGCTAAGTTTGTACAGCGCATAAAACAACGCCGAACAATTGTATCACACATTTTTTCTTTTTAAAAACCCAAATATTATCTATGAAATAAACATGATTTTTGTGCAACCCCATCTTTGACTGTTATTAAAAAGAACTCGAGCATATATTTTTTAAGGTTCCGGACCCAAAGAGTACCAAAGGGCAGAGACTTTGTTGTCCGTCCGTCCTCGGGTCATATCTCATGAACCGTACTAGCTAGAGAGTTGAAATTTTTACAGAAGGTGTAATGCTATCATCAGCAATAATTGAATATACAAAATACTAAAACTAAATACTTTCAAAAACTTAAAGGGGTCCCCAAACGAGAAACATTTTGGTTTGTATGGCAGCTATATGATCAAGTAATTCCACGATCTTCAAATTTGGGTGGTTGGTGGCTGAAATTTAGACACTATAAGCTTCTGATATAGGCGATATACATCTATTGAAATCAGCCAAATCGACCAACTAGGGGGGTACTTCCCATACAAACCCACCTTTAAAATATATGAATATATTCATTGAGCTCATTGGCAATGTTTAAAATTTCAAAAAGATCTATAAGTAATTGAAAAGGAAGAAAGGAAGCTTAGTTTTTGAATTTCAAGTTCAAACTTTGTAGTATCTTTTTTTGCCTATACATAAGGCCAAACTTATTGTATATTTATCTATATCTATACATATTATAAAACAAAAGTCCCTTCGTCTTGTCTGTCTGTCTGAAAGCGATAAACTCAAAAAGAACCAAACATATTTTCATACGGTTTTCACCAATTAATGAAGTGAAGAAAGGTTTTAGATGTACGAGTATATCATTAAGGTTTTGTGTAAATTGGCTGAAATATGATGGTGATTATTGGAGATGTCGAAAAAAATCAAACCTTGAATTGTGTTGACCACATTGCCAAAGTGTTGATAATGTCGTCGACATCAAAAAACAGTACAGTTATTAATGCAGTGTGATGTGGTAAAACAGTTCACGGCATGATTTTTTTCGACATCTTTGGATGCATTTTTTTTTTAAATAAGGTGGTCACCTAAAGGGTTGTTAGCTATATTTGGACTAGGGTTGTAAGGGAGGCCATAGTTGCGCAGGCCGGATGCGGAAGTCTAGAGTTTGAACTCCACGGAAGAGCAGGTTAAAAGATGCGGAGGCGGAGGTAACCCACCAAAGAAGAAAATCGGTTTCGGAACAACAATTACGAACAATTTATGTTCAATTTTTGTTGCGAAAGATTAATACGATGGATTTATAAACAGAGAGAGAGAGAATTCTCTAGACTAGGGCTGTCCAACCTGCTTGCTCTCCTGGGCCACATTGGAAGAATGTGTGGTAACAAAGAGGTTTTTTACCCTTTTTTTCGATTTGTATCAATTATATATTTACACGGTCTGTAGCAAAGTAAACGAGACTCTTTTAAAATCTCTATTTATAGTGCCGCTAACTTTTGATGGGTACGAGTTGGAAAGGTATATTCTTTACTGACGTTCTGTCAAAATTTCATGACCATCCGACAATTAGAAGCCGAGTTATTGCTTTATAAATGACGATGTGTTTATAGCATCGGTCTCAATATCGGTATAGTGCTTTCCTTTCAAATGCCGAATGTAGTTGTCCGAAGAGGTAGAAGTCGAAAGGTGCCAAATCAGAAGAATACGGTGAGTGGTTAACTGTTAAAACGTGATTTTTGTTCAAAAAATCTCAGATAAGTGTCGATTGATAATCCGGCGCATTATCGGCTGTCTAACGAAAATAGGGGCAAAATTAAAGCATATAATAAAATCATGGGCTAAATTATTTACAAAATTCTAACAAAATTGGTCGTATACGTTGTGTTATTGCTTTCCTTTTAAAAAACTCAGCTACTTATGGCAAGAAATACCACCAGGTCGTCAAGCTTAGCTATCGGAGCGAGATAAGTGAACCATTATTCGGAAAGCATGCAATTCAACAATCTCTTGTGCAGAACTTGTAAAGCATTGCAGCAAGCAAGTTTCGATAATGACGGTTTGGCGAGTCCAAAACAGTTCCAAATGAATTGATTGATCTGTAATCAAGACGACTCAAACAATAGGTGACACGGTTTCAATTTGTAACAATTAACTTGGAAAACAAATGGTGCTCGGTATACAATTATTGCCTTTTTAAAGGTTGCCATTCCAACAAACCCCGAGATGAATAGTACAGAGTACATTAGGGAATTGGAGAGTACTCTCCTGCCGTTTTGAGATCGCGTATCCATAAAAGCAAGCAACTAAAAACAATTTTTAATGTGTTCCGCTGCCCTCATGGATTGGCCTGTGTGGTTGCCTGATATGAGCCCCATTGAGGAGCTATGGGGCATTTTCACTAGACGTGTTTACGCGGGAAATACTAAACACGAGTCTATTTAAGGTCGACAAGCTGCCATTTAAAAGGATTGGACTAATTTTGAACCAAATGTCCTAAATAATTTGTTGAACTCGATGAGGAGGAGATTATTGGAAGTTTCGTGTATCTATGATAAATGGGTCGCATCTAATCTTATGCAGGTTCGTTCTTACATTCTTTATTTTAATTTTGCTCTTATTGTACAATAAACAATATTTTTTTGGTGTTGTATGATTTTTATAAGCACTTACTTAGTTGATACAATATATTTTATGGAGGAATACATAAAATGACGAACAAACCCACGCCTTAATTTGCTAAATTATATCTAATCTAATAATTCAGTTTTCACTGTTACATTAGTATATCCGAATGTTTGTGTGTAAAGTACAAAAGTAATTCTTTTAAATAAGAATAAAAGTATATTTTTTCGTTCTAGCCGAAGAGGATAGACTTACATACCATTAATTTAGAATGTTATCGTACTATCTTCGTTATCATCTCTAGGTACTAATTTGCCGAATTCGTAGATTGAAATCAAGATTATTTCACAATGTTGGAACGATCAGAACAATACGTCAATATTTTTTGATAGGCATATTTTCATCTCGCAGTATACTCATCTGTAAGATAAATACTTATAGACCAACGTTGGTTTAAATTGTAAGCATTACGCTTTTGTACTGCTCTAAATTTCTATTTTAACCAATTCCTCAAATTTGAATGTAGGAAATATTTGAAAGAGTGATTTTGGTTACCGTTGTCGGGAATTTATGAATCCGAACATTGGCTTAATGAAAATGCTCTTTTTAGGGTCCCGGACCCAAAGGCTACCAAAGGGAACCCTATTGCAGAGACTTCTTTATCCGTCCGTTCTCGGGTCATATCTAACGAACCGTAATAGTCAGAGAGTTGAAATATTCACAGAATGTGTAGTTCTATCATCAGCAAAAAATATTTTCAAAAACTTAAACGGGTCCCCATACAAGAAACATTTTAGTTTGAAAGGCAGCTATACGATCCAGTAATGCCATGATCTTGACATTTAGTTGGTTGGTGGCTATACATCAGAAACTTATATTGTCGAAATTTCAGTTTCAGACCACTAGGGAGAGTACCTCCCATACAAAAGCCCATTAAAATTCAGGTTCTTATTAGAAAAACTTTTTTGTTTTTCGGCCTATTGAGCTAAAATTTAGACACTATAAGTTTCTGATATAGGCACGGTACATTTGTTGAAATCAGTCAAATCGGAATCGTAATCAGGAGTACCTCCTACACAAACCCCAATCTGGTAAGGAACCCTCCGTGTACGAGTCTGACTCGCACTTGACCCATTTTTATCTATACTGGGACTTTTCCCTTTGCAGAAATGAATTCTTGTATAACAAGTAGAACTAAACTATATTAAAAATTTAGTTGAGTTAAACTAGTTTTTAAATCATCACACGGTGGCGCGCTCACTCACATCTTGCAGAGAGCTTATTTGCAATGTGTCATGAGATTTTCCTATGTTCTATTTAATCTTGGGCACTTCCAATCTACGACCATTTATCACAACATCGAAGACTTTTTCAATCATTTCCAAAGTGGTAACCTGAATTAGACCCAATTTGGATTTTGATTTATAAAATCACTTAAGTTAATACTGTAACATAGTAACTTTATTTCGAGGAGCATGAGAATAAGTAGTTGGGGCAATGTTATGTGACATATTTACATGCTACCCGGTATCACCATCAGGAAATAACAAAGGATATGCCAACGAAGCATTATAAGAACGAAAGTAATTCTTGGAGGGTTGTTTAATAATATTGTCATTTGTGTTCAAACCATGATAACCAACTCTAGAATCATTACCATTAAGATTTTGATATAATGAAATATAATCTGGTAATTTCAATACGTCATGCATCTTAAAATGATAAATTCTATTCACAACTCTATCATCTATTTTAAATTCAGAACTTATCATTGCAAATGAAGCATTATAAGATCGGATATTATCAAAGTAATAAAGGGTTTTTTAATGACATTGTCATTTGAGTTCAAACCTTGAACTAAATTCATAAAAAGAACATTCTGAATGAGGGGTGGTAATGCAACTTTTCCCTTATGACAACACAAAGTAAAAGCGCCTGTGTTATGTAAATTAATTTCAGATAGAAAATGTTATGCTGAACAGAATTCACAACGTAATATTAAAGACCCACCCACGAAATTACGGGGAATTAAATTCAATGCAATTTTATACGTCCATTCAATGAATCAATATCTTGATCGTTTGAAGTACTTGCGATAACTTTTCTAACTGATCTCATGCAATTTTTGCGGCTGAATTCTACCAGTTAAAGTAGGTCGGGAAGGCATATCAAAATAATAGCAATATTAAAATAATGAAAAAAAAAAAAAAATTAAAAGTAGCAAAAATTTTCGCAAACTCGACACAAAACACTTGGTACATGTTAAGAATTCCGATTATGCGGCGTCAAAGCCTATGAAATTGTATAGATAAATTTTGTTAGAAAAATAATTAAAAATTAAAGCAAGGAAATTATGCAAAAAATTTAAATATTCAAAAATGTAGAAAAACTCGAAACAAAACACGCGGAAAATGTTAATAATGCTGATTTATCGTAGTGCACACAATCACTGACTAACCGCTGTCAAAGCTAAACAGAAAGCTCTTCTTTTTATTACCAATTTTGGCATACCCAATAACAAATTGTATGAATGAAAAAACGGTGTCCCCGTTGCACATCTTTTACACTCTAGACACAGCCGTTGATGTTGTGAGCGCAGTGAATGGAAGAATAGAGAAGTGTGTGTGTCACTCTCTTCTGTTTTATTGCTGTACGCTGATCGGTTGTATAAAGCCAATAATATATTTTACTATTTTTATTTTCTAATCATTGTACTTCTCACAAATCTATTTACACAAAACATATAAACCTTTGCTGGAATAAAAACAAAACACATCATTAACAGTCTACGAAACTCTTAAACGATGCGATCATGCCCATACACACTCTGACACCTACACCATAAATTATGTCAGCTTTAACAATTTCATTCTTGCATTCTTTTATTCTTCATGTGCAAAATTTTTATATAGTACGTTGTATAGCAGGGGCGTACGCAGGGGGTTTGAACCCACAAAGCACTAAATAATCAAAAGACTCGTTCATCTAAGTCGGTTAGTGAACACCCTATAATAACCTCCTGATCCCCCTGATAGGTAAAAGACCTAAATTAATAAAAACGTTATAAGTACCGGATCGAAATACCTATTAATAAAACGGCACAAAGGATGAAAACTTAGCAGACGTCTCGCCATTCCTCATTAAGAGAGTAATCGACCATACCTACGATGGTGTAGGAGATCGGTGTAAAAACACGTAACGGCACTTTGTTGATAAGAACAAAAGACTCACGACAGGTCTGTAACGAAGATGAAATCCTCAACGAGTTAAAGGACCAATCAGTATGCACAATACGCAACATAAAAAAGAAAACATCAACATCTCACTGAAACTGGACTAACATATTAAACTTTGCCTCACTAAACCTTCCGAAACACATTTTCATTGGCTACGACAAAACCACGGTCCGATCATATATACCCCAACACATGCGTTGCTCGCATTGCTTAAGACATGGACACACACATAAATACTGCAAGAGCGTAAAAGTTTGCACAATTTGTGGCCAAAACCAATATTGCGCACTATAGGAAATGAGCACATGCAGCAACGAACTCTGCTGCGTCAACTGCAACTACAAAAATTTCTGCAAAACCACTCCATTTTCTACAAAAAATGCCTAGTGTTCCTTGTGGAGCAGGAAACAGCCATCTCCTCAATCTTTACAGCTGAAATATCAGGCACTCAAAGCTTGTCACCATGCCCAACAGAGGAAATTCAATGTTATCTGGGTCCCCGGTCATTGTGAGATAGTCGGGAATGAACAAGCGGACCTCTCTGCTAAAGAATCGCACTTATATATATTAATTTATGAAACCAATAAAAACATAACAGATATTAAAAACTACACTGAGACAATTTTTCAAAACCATTTTACATCAACCTGGCATGTGACTAATTCCCACTACAAATGTATCAATCAACCCATATTTAAATCGTCGAGACATTTGCAAATTTATTTTATTTTGTCTTAAACACACCAACTTAACCCACAAACGTGTTAATGATCACTTCCTAAGTAATATTTGTAACCACTGTGGCATAAATGCCACATTATCCGTGCAACATATACTCTCCGATTACCCTCATTTTAACACCCAAAGACGCCAACAGCGGCCCTTCTCTGACCCCATACTTTTTCTATCAACCGCTACAATTTTTTTTAAAAAATCATCACAATTATACAAAAAAAAATTATAAATAATAATAGTTTAATTTTTATACATATCATATGTAATTTGTACAGTTTTAAAAAATACTGATGTAAATAAATCCTCAACAATAGAATTTAATTTTTGTATATAATTGTTCAAATATGTCTGATACATATAGTAAGTAAGCTTAAGGATATCATAGCAACAGCTTTAAATTTAGTTTTAGTTTGTATGTATTTTTAATCACACCCAAACTGTGTACAATATTTGGGGTTTGTATGGGAGGTACTCCTCTAGTGGTCCGATTTGACTGATTCCAATAAATGTACCGTGCCTATATCAGAAACTTATAGTGTCTAAATTTCAGTTCAATAGTCCAAAAAAAAAAAAAAAAATTTTTTCGGATAAGAACCTGAATTTTAATAGTGGGTTTGTATGGGAGGTACCCTCCTAGTTGGCAGATTTGGCTGATTTCAACAGATGTGTAGCGTCTATGTCAAGAACTTTTTTTTTTTTTTATTTTTTTTTTTTTTTTATTATGACAAAATACTGTCAAACTTAAAAATAAAAGGTTTTTAATAATACATGATATTAAAAAAAAAACATTATTAATAACAAAACAAGTGATTAAAGCTAGTCTTAAAACAATTTTAATTACTTAAAATTAAACGTAAGATAATATATAAGAAATCCACCCGTCTCTGACCCGTTGGAGGTATTTTTTCAAGCTATGCCCCTACTCACAGCCAATTGTGGTCAGAGACAAAAAGGATGTGAGAGCCAATGAGCGATGTCCACTTCATCTGGTAGCAGTACGTTCCAATTCCCGAAGCCAACGAAGGACGATGGTGTTAAGCGAAGAAGGGGAGATCTCAGGCGAGAAGACGTGATAGAACTTATTATAAAGAGTGCACAAAACTCGGAAAGGATCACATAGGGCATAGTTAGTAGTGCATGTACATATAGCTAAGGGAACGTAATTTCTAGATGTACGACTAGGGACACAGAAATTAAGTTGGCTAAAAGCACTGACGAATCAACGTTACCAGTAAAAGGTTTATGAAGAAAGCTTATACCGAGAGAAAGTATGAACGCAAAAGTACACTGGGATCCCAATGTAAACCACGAAGTGCAAAGAGAAGGAATTGCTTCTGTATATAAGTGTCTAAATTCTTCTTGTTCTATCGAACTAGAACAAAAAACGAAAAAGTTTTTTTAATAAGAACCTGAACCTAGTGGTCCGATCAAACTGAGTGCTCCTATCTGCGGTTGTTGTTGGTTAATGTCACCGGCCCATTGTCATTTCAATTATACGCAACGTGAATGGACAACAGTATCCAACGTATAAAGATGCATGCCTTGCACTCGGCTTGCTCGACAATCACTGGGGCTGCCAGATGGCTCAAAATAGGCAAAAATAGAAAAACCGTGAATAAAAAGTGGGTGGTGGGTGTAAAAGGATAAAAAATACCTTACGACCTAAGATATACGCAACGTGAATGTACAACTGTATCCAACGTATTAAGATGCATGCCTTGCACTTGGCTTGCACGAAAACTTCAATCACTGGGTCTGCCAGATCACTCAAAATAGGCAAAAATTACAACCTATTCTCATACCTACCAAATATACAAAACAAATTTCAAAAAAAATTGGTCGAGCCGTTTCGGAGGAGTTCATACACTAAATCCGTGACACATGAATTTTGTGTATTAGAATTAATTAATTATTGTATTTATACGTGTGTTAGAGACTTCAAAAGTTGGAATTTAGTTTCCTAGGTGTATCGAGAGCAAAAAATTACGATGATAAATACAGTATGTAATTATGTTTTCAAATTGACCAACTACAATAATATACTACTTATGATATTATACGTACACTATACCACCATACTTTTATTTCATTCAGTAGTTCTAACTTTTGCAGTATCGTGCAACCTAATGCAGTTTTTAAAATAATCCCTCTATACTTTTGAAACAATTTTGCACTGTAAAATATATTTTATATGTTCAACTTTCACAATGTACACTTTCCCGATAACCTTTTTTGGTCTAATCTGTTGTCAGTGTCAGATTCATTTAAACAAATGATGCATGATGCGTGATTTGCCTAAGTCATATTGAATAATATTGTTAACAAGCGATACCCTCCACGCGTTGCTACGCCCTATCGATCAAGTATTCGAGCGATTTTTAAAGGAATGTTGGAATACGTTGAATGTCCGCTATCATATATTGTTGAGGCGATTCCCGATGATGCGACCAAAATCAAAACTGTCAACTGTGTAAGCCACATTACACTACATTATCAGCTGCACTGCTTTCTACTGTCTAAGACATTATCAACACCTTGGTTATGTGATAAACACAGTTCACGGCATTATATTTTTCTGACATTTTCGACAATCATCGTCATAATTCATCCAATTTCCAAAAAACCTTAATGAATTATTTACATACAAAAAACCTTTCTCATGAATCACTCCGTCCATTGCAGAAATCCATATGAAATTACGTACGGTACTTTTTGAGTTTATCGCTTTCAGACAGGCAGACGCGGACATGAGACATTGTTTTATACCATGTATACCATACATAGATAGAAATAGATAATAATCTCAAGAATTACCTTTAATATAATAGCAATGCAAATAGAGAAATTATATAGTCACCTATAGCAAAGCACACATCATTTTATCAAATGTCGCTTTTTCTCCATAAGTGAATTAGTTCACTGCTAAATATTCCCTTTCTAGTTTTTAGGAAAGAACTCATTTATATTTTCACCTACAATGATCAAATTTATTTCGTCTGTTTAGGAACTAATAGAATCTACATACCGAAATTTCAGATAATTAGTTCTTATAATTTTATATGTAGAATCAGACACGGATATACTTTATGAGGTCTAATACATTTATACTATTGTATCGTACAAACCTTTCCAATAACTTTATGCATATGTTTCTATTTTTGAATATCTGCATTAAAAGTGCAATTCTTAAAAAATTGGTGAAAAACAAACTAAGGCATGGAATGGGCCTTAGAATAAAAGCCGTCTTAAGTCGGAAAAGTAAGGAAAGCAATAAATAATGTTACTGACCAATTGCTAACCGCAGTTATATAGAATTTTAATACACCATAATTTTCCGGACACTTACACATTAATTCATCACAATTCTCTCTTTTGCCACCATCGACCATCGCAGTTTTATTGTCACTTTGGATAATGTTTTGCAGATGCAAATCTTCTATTTGTGTATTATTATTATTATTAAGTTTGTTCACATGGAGTTCAGTCGTTTTATTTTCAAATCCTACGACTTTTTCCTTGTTATTGTTGCTTAGCGATGACCGCCAAGAAGATCGCCATAAATTTCTCTTGCTTGGAACTAATGTTGAGGACTTCGACACCGGCATATTCATGACTGATGTAATTGACACATTTGATGATGGCTTCTTGTCGTTTTGTAATTTAAATATTTTCAAGTTAAACGAATATTTTGAGCCATACTTTTGTACTTTCATTTTGGGTTGTCTTAATTATTACTATTTTAAATTCATTTTGCACATTTATTTGTTATTTTCCTCTTTATACTCTTCACGGGAGTGAATAGTATTATAAGTTTGTCATGAAGTTTGTAACAGGCAGAAGAAGACAAAAGAGACCACATAAAGTATATATATATACTTGATCAGCTCGATTAGACGAATTGATTAAGCCATGTCCGTCTGTATGTATACAAACTAGCCCCTCAGTTTTTGAGGAAGAAAGCTGAAATTTTGCACTATACGCAGTACATTTGTCGGAACTAGCCGAACCGGACCACTAGGGGGTATCTCCCATACAAACCCACCATTTGAATTCATGTTCTTATTAAAAAAAAACACTTTTTTGTTTTTTGTCCTATCGAACTGAAACTTGGACACTGTCAATTTCAAAGACAGGCGCAGGACATTTGTTGGAAACAGCCGAATCGGACCACTTGCGGGTACCTCCAATGAAACTACCCGTTTGAATTCATGTTCTTATTAGAAGAGCTTTTTGTTTTTTTTTCCCTATCGTACTGAAACTTGGACACTATCAGTTTCCAAGACAGGCGCAGGACATTTGTCGGAACCAGGCGAATCGGACCACTAGGGGGGTACCTCCTATACAAACCACTCATTTTGTTGCGAATAAAATACTACAATGAAACATTCACTGCGTGAAGAGTATTTCATCTTCGGCATAGTCGAAGATAACGTTTTTTCTAGTTTTACTTTGTTTTACTCTTTCTTTTGTTTTTAACTCAACACAACTAAACATTAAAGTCAAATGCAATCAGTTTGAATTTTGTTTTTTGTCACTCCGTGTTGATTGTTGATTGACGATAGCGCGATGTTGACTGTTCGAAGACGAGTATAAAACGCGTTTGTATGAACTAGCACGGAGCTTGTTGTATGTCAGTGTTTAGCGAAATTTCTCTCTTCGGACTATCGATCAAGTGTTAAACTGAGCGATCTTTTTAACTTTTATGTCCGCAAGAGACAAGCTAAAAGTGAGAATACACACCACATCATATAACTGAAGAGTAACACAACCTTGAGTCAAATGAGAAAGATTGGTTAGTTTACTGTTTAACAGCATTTGCTTTTAGTGTACTTTGGATGGACTATGCTTTAATATTTATAATGGAGTGATGAAATTTTTTTTTGTTATTATTATTTGAACTTAAGTGTTTCTGTTTTGATTTTTTTTTTTATATATTAATACTTATAATTACTAGATAATGCAATTCACTTTGTACTTGGCGGTTTAGATGGTGGTTGTAATTCGTACATTTCTGGTGTCTCATTCTTAAAATTGCACAGAATAAATTCCTTAAGATGTTAATGAATTACCATACTATTTTTCTAAAAGCAAATTAAAAGGCAATATTCAAAAAATTTAAGAATAGATTTATAAATATAATTTAAGATTTAATAATTAATTCAATTGTATGTATATACTCATATAGTATAATAATAACACCTTGGGTGGCAGTTTATAAGCGAACGAGGATAATAGTTGTTGACATAATCAGATGCCGACAAATAAACTGGGAAAAACTTTCAAAACTTACTGCAGGTTTCCGAAATGGCGCGTTCTTGCGGCTGATAACTTGGACATGAGGAAGCTGTGTACACGATTTAGAAATAATAAACAGAAAAAAATTTATGCAGAAGAAATATTATGTACACATTATTTTTGTAGAGTTCCCTAATGCCAGCCTACATACCAAATTTAGAATGTTTAATCTTAATATTTTTAGAGCAGTAAGTACTTATGATTTGAGGGCGTGGAAAAATTTTAAAACAATCTTGATCTGTCCAGGAACCAACAAAATCTACATACATACATATCATAACTTTTTAGTTCATATGCATCACTTTGTGAGACACAGTAGCCTGGTTAGACGATCAGACAGGCATCTTGTTGATTGTGGTATTACTCCTTTGACGTGCTACATATTTTTTATTTTAATTTCAAAACTGTCACACAGTACTATCAATATAGGCTTGATCGATCCTACACGTTATGTTGAATAATAAAAAGTACAAAAATTAATGCTGATGACGTCTAGATACATATGTACACATACATACTTCCAAGATAAGTTCTTACGATTTTTGATAGCTGCTACGATATTTTATATTAAAATTGAAGCAGCTATAAATTGTACATAAGAAATAAAAGTATATATTAATAGACTTACCCTTGGAAAGCTGCGATTTGAAAATATCTTGCATTGCTAAATATATCGTTGACTAACCGTTACTTCAAAGTAAACTATTTTATTAAGGTCTTGAAATTTATTATTACAGTTCCGAATATGCACAAGACGGACTTATTATGGTGCTTGTGTTCTATTGTACAGAGCAAAATATACGTATGTTTATAAATATTACAAAGAATAACAATAACAAATCGGCAAGGGCAGCAGAAATCTTATCAGTGAAACGTTGAAAACATACCGCAGTGGCACAAGTGTGTGAATCAGGTAGCGATTTAATCGGCACTTTGGATGTCTATTCCTAACCAAAGGTATTCTTTGTGATTCGTGGCTACAAACTTTCTGTGTTAATGTTTCACTATTTGCAATTATTATACAGTGCTGTTTGCTCAGCTTTTTAAATGATTATTAAGCGACGTTAACTTAAATAATGTCTTTATTATGATTCCAATTGTAAAAAGTTTGTTGTTTTATGCAAGTTCTGTAGGTGAACAGTATTTTGATAAAAATCAGATAAATGCACCTAACACAGAACCTTTAATTAATTATGGTTATAGATGTCTTTGGTTCACTTTATATTCTTAATTAATATAATACATTTAAGTTGGCAGAATAACCTAAACTTTAACTTTATTCAATAATTCCCGCTTAAAATTCTTTATTGGGGCACTATTTGCAAACTGCAATGTATGATGCTCATTTGATATTCATTGGTAAATTTGTTTAACCTATATAGGTTATCATTGATATGGCGGCCATGATTTGAAACAATATATTTGTATGTGCAGACATTATTAACATATAAATGAATTGTTGCGGTATAATTAGTTTAATCGTAATTAAGCTTAAGCAACATACATGTTGTTATTATCATTGTTACCAGCCACTTAAAGTGTAGGGAATGGTTATTTTTAGAAATGAAATATGGCAAGGCTGTGTCGAGAAAAAATAATACATTTATTATTTTCAAGAAAAAAATAATCATCTATAAGAGAAAGTAGTTCTGCCAACTATTTTTAATATCTCTCTTCAATATTAATTTGCTCTGTATTTTAAAATAGTCGTCTGCAGCATGAACGTATTCCCGAATGTTCATTCATAGTGCTAGTTAAAAGGTAATGATGTGAAAGTTTTGCAACCTGGCATTACTGGTCGAAACATCTGTTCGAAGATTGATAGCGTCGTATCTGAATTAAAGCCGAAAACAAGAATATAAGTATATTTTTATAAATTACATACTACTATGTCTGCATTGATCGAACATAGCGAAAACTCCACAGAAACAACCAACATAGTTAATAACCATAGTAAATCAAAAGATTTTCCATATCCCGATATTTGGCAAGATGACTCGAAAGTCAAAGTTTTGCTAGCAAGTTTCCGTCCGAGAGATCTTGATCCAGACGGTTATGATTCAAAAATGAAATTTTGGGAAGACATAATTACTCGCTACTGTGTACATTACGGCAGAGTAACATTTAGTAAGCGAGATCTCCAACTTCAATTTGCCATAGGTGACCGGGTGCCCGCGTGCCTTGACATGGTTCTCCTTACCATGAAGCAACGGAGAAAACTTCGACTTCGTATCGATTACGAGTATGATCCTGAAAACACTTGGAGCGGTTGGGCAACAAACGGTTTAATTAGGAAGCCGCTCGCTTCGGTCTGGCAAAGGCTTAAGAACACAATAGTAGGCGATAATGAAAACAAGCAAAGCTTGGTGGAATGGGTTCATTTAGATGTACTAAAGGTTTGTTTGGTTTATTTACACACCGATGAATGAATAATATATGTACATATATGATATTTATTTATATTATAGGTACTCTGCAACAAAGTAGAAAAACATATCCTTGATTCTAACCGAGGGAAATTGTATCATTTTGATATTTTTAAACAAATGTGCGCTGATCAGTTTTGTGTTATGGATGACACATTAATATTGATTTCGCGCACACTGAACAGCCAACGTAAAATTGGCCTTGAATATAAACCAAACATTACCAAGCAACGCATCATTCACCTCGTTAAAATTCCTGAAGGAAGTTGCGATGTTGAGATAAAAGATTCGGATCGGGCAATCCATAATTTACAAGTAACTCAACAAACCCTTTTCAAACAAATCGAGGATCTAGAATATGAGATAAAAACTAATGATGAAAAAGCTCGACAATACGTTAAGGAAAACAAAAGACAGTTGGCCAAAACTTACCTCCGTAAAAGACATTTATTGGAGAAGAACCATGGTATGTACATACATATATGGATATTTACATTTTTCTTATTGTTAAGCAAACATTTAAAACAAAATCTTGCAGAAAAACGTAGCCTGGCTCTTCACAACATTGATGCTTTGCTTTGCAATGTGGATGAAGCACAGCATAATGGAGCTGTCCTTGATGCATATAAAATTGGTTCCAAGGCACTATCTACAATATTAAATGAATCTGGATTAAAGTATGATAACGTCGATGAGGTGCTTAGCGATGTTCGAGACATTATGGAACAGCACAATGAAATTAAAGATACTATATCTAGTGCTAATCTCGGTGATGGAATGATAAATACCACAATAGATGAGGTTTTGGAACGAGAACTGAGTGATCTTCTAAGAGAAGTGGATAATGTGTCCCCCAACAGTAGGAAGGGGATTCAAACTACAACGGATGCTAGTCTCAATAATAATAATAAAACGCATCAAATTTGTATAAGCGACGCAGAGCTTCTGCAAATGTTGGATGACCTGGAAGTAGAGGATAGTGCACTTTCAAGTAGCAAAGTTGCAAAGCAATCTATTTAACATAAAATCATTTCTGTAAATACTCGAAACAAATTTTGAATTTAATAGTGTGTGTGTGCAACAAAACCTTTACACCAAATTGTTATTAAATTGAAAAACATTAAACCACCGTCTTATCAACTATAAACAATTTATTTGGCAAACTTGCCATAAAATTGCAGATAATTTCAAGTTGTAAATAACTTATAGGGAAAGGTTTGATATGCAGAAACGGAACCTACATCGTTTTTGGCATTCGTAAACCCAAAGACTATCAGAGTGAAGGCGCAGAGCCTCCTTGTAGCCAGAGCGGATGCTAACCTGTTGCCATGCGTCTTTAGTTGGTCATTATTACGGCTAGTGCGGCGGTTGGTGGTTTAAGGGGCGAGAGAGTTCGCAAGTCCCGGGAAATGATTTGGTAAAGAGCAGAGTTCTACATCTTTTGGAGGAGATAAGTTTCAGCAGCAATACTCCATAAGGGAATACCTTATGTTCATATAACGGTACCACTGTAGCCATATAGATGGTTATTTTGTTGTTTGGAGCCAATTCAGCTTTCGCAGTTTTTGTGCTTGCGCCAGGTAAGTCTCTTGTCCAAGATCATACCCAGGTAGCAGGCAGAGCCCACTTGAGGTACAGTGGTGCAATTTCGTCTCCCACCCGATGAAGCCATCCAGGAATCCTTGAACGAATTTTGATGCCTCACTGGCACTCGATGAGCTAGCAGTGTCACAGCGTGTCAAAAATCTTATAATCTAATTGTTGTTATAAAAGAACACAGCAAAACAACAATAACTAATTATATGAAAACTTGAATGACTAATATTCAATGTAGCTTTCAATTGGGGCCTTACTCCATTTCTTCATGATATTGAATATATAAAATTTCTATTCCAACGAATGCGTGTCTAAATAAATTCAGTAAACCTTATTTAGAATATGATTTATGATAATTAGTTTTATTTATTCTATACAATCTGACACTCGCGACTTCGTTCCCGGATATTTAGTGTACTTCCTTTCTGTCTTTCGTGTTACGCCGAGATATGTTTTGTCTGCACGAAACTATAACCTTGTAATCATCAGCTGGCTTTCGATATCTTCACGGGCAATCCTGAATCAGAGTTTCTTATGCATCAAACAGTAATAATATTGATTCTACACATTACTTCACTGTCTCTGTTCTTTGAACGTTGGAACGTACATAATAAATAATTATAAATCTTGCGAAAGATGTCAATTGTCGAGTGTGATATATATATAATATGTATTAACCTTTCACCCGCGATCTTAAGTAGGTGATAAATCTTACCCAACACACTACAGACGCCAGCTCATATAATTTCTATGATCTATATTTGAAATTTTACAATCAACATCATTATTGCATTAGTTGACAGCAAAAGAGATGCTTTGTGACGGTTATTACAAACTATGGTACTTAGAAATGTAATGACGAAACGACGCAGAACCTTCTCGGGCACGCGGACAATATCTCTCCAAAGATTATCCACAGTCAGTTTTCAATGGTATAGGATACAGAGCAAACATATTACAAACATTTTTTATATATATGTACATATATAGATTTTGTTGTACAAAATGCGTTTTTAAATAATTATGAAAGTATGACGAGGCTTACAAGCTATGGCTAGACAATAGTTTCTCTATATTCGAATTTATTTTAAATATATTTTTATACACTTCACGAACTTACTATGGCACTGGGTATGTTAGGATCTTTTGATGATAACCATCTTCTTAGCATACCTCATACTTTTGTGAAAGGTTTTATTATTATTATGAAGATATCAACATCGTGTGATAAATCGATTAAGCCATGTTTCTTACATCTGTCGTGTTTATGCGGTCACATGATCCGACTATAAGAAGATATATCCATCATATAGACCTTCCCGTGTTGATCGGGGCTATATCCCGGAAGGATCAGATCATCAACCCCGAAATAACAACATTAACAACCAAATATACTGAGAAATGTGAATATTATATTACTGCAAATTTAATCTTTGGTTGGAACCCCAGGAGCCTACTCATATTATTTCACATAGGAAACACATGAATTTAATTTAAGTAGACTTTAAAAACAAATAATTTCATGGAAGTATGTGAAGTATATTTAAGCTTTGGTGAGACCAAAGTTATCATCGTCTTGTTTATTACACAGAAAATTAATTTAGTTCTAAGAATATTGCACTCTTATTTATCAAAATATGAAAAGAATTTTTAATTAGATTAGATGTAGATTATAAAAAATATGAAGCAAGCCTTTTTAAAAAGTTGTATTCTATATTAAATATTGTCGGCATCGCGCTATGAGAAAGTAACGCCCACGACTCATGCCGAGTGCCCTTCACAGATTGTTTGTGTGTGTTTTTGTTATGTGTAGATTTGAAATAAAATTAAAATACTTAAAATTGTACAAATGAAACAGATAAGAACGGGCAGAATCACTATGAAACGCAGTGACCTGCAATGAAGAAAAATGTCATTTGAGCAGTGTTGTGTCCAATTAATTTATTGACTATTGGATATATACCTTCGAAGCCCTAAAGCTGGATGTCAGAGGTTCAAGTCCACATCAGCCTCTATGTCGATGTGATTCATCGAGTTGGCTGTGCTATTAAACATCTGGTTCTCGGAAGTGCTCTCTCCAGCGAGTCCATTACCGTTTGTCCCTCCGCTTCGCTTTGATTTACCTAGTAGCCAAGAAAACGCTTTGTCCAAATATTGTTCATTAATTCATATGATGATGGTTCGATTGAATGAATTGGCAAAGAAAGAATTTAAAGTTGTGCATTTTTCCCTCTTGAAAATACAAGCCATATATATATAGTTTTATGACTGTACATACTTTAAAATCCTATGCATGTTATGATTAGCAAAGTTTTTTTTTTTTTTATTATTTTCGTATTGAAATAGAATTGACTCAAAAGTAATCAAGCATTTGCATACCAACGATTCAAAACATTGTGAGTTAATGGATTGAGAGATAAATGTATAATCATGAGAACTTTCGAGTTTAAAAAATCTGTATGTAGATGGCAAATGGTAATTGGAACATTTAACGGAAACACCTACCTCCCGTAAAACATAGGCAACCCTCGTCATCGCTGGGTGAATCTCGTCGCGAGCTTTTAAGTTCCTTGTTAAGTTCATTGATGCAGCGCTGATAGTAGTCATAGTCCTTAAGATACCAAACTGGCGGCCAACGATGCTCACGCAAGTATTCTTGATTATCCTGATGCAAGGCCTTGAGACCCTTCAGTGAAAATTTACAAATAATATTGTAATTTACGCACAAATAGGACATACACCATTCGGCAAGCTGATGTGCATTGTGCAACTGGAAGCAAGAAACAGCAAAACATTCAGTATTAATTTCAAAATCTATCATCTATCTTAAATGTACAAAAGTAAAAGTTTATGCTTCATTTACCTTCACTGGTTCCAGTAGTTTAAGGCAATGATCAACAGTTTCATTGGTTTCGTTTTGTGAAATCATTGTTAGATCTTCGATTACGCGACATTCCACCAAATTGAGTAAGCGGGGCAAACACAAACGATTTGCTAGTTCTAATAGATTAAGGCATTTGTCCGCAGAAATTGGCGGAATCTCATCCGTGTACATATAGCAAAGCAGTTTGTGGAATGTGTAGATCGTAACGCCAGGAAAAACGATCTTTAACAATTCAAATAAAATGTTGCGAAGTTGAATTATCAATATTTTACATGTTATTTTTGACATATTCATATACAGACCACACTTGAATGCGCTTCTCGGAAATCGCCGGCCAACATTGCACGCATCACATCACAACGCACTACTAATATGGCTCTATGTGCCTTCATATGTCCATCATCTAACTCGAAAGTAACATCACTAAAGCAGCCATCACCGATGCAATGCCGCTCCATGTTCTCCTTAATACTCTGTTGGGGAAGCTTTGTCATTATAACTTGAAAGGTTACAGCTTTCTAATGTTTTCAAACTTACAAGACAAAAATGTGAATTTGATTCATCATTGACACTGGGCAAAATATTTTGTGGTTTAGAAAGTAATAAAGTCAACTGGGGCAGTTCTAAAAAATCAGCAGCTTGTTTTGTTTCCTTATAATAAAAAAAGATAAATATGAAGTTTTAGATATTTTGAGTGTTTTGTGTCAATGAATGCTCCTAACCTGCAGATTATTGTATTCTCTGTCTATTGTGCCTGTATAAATAAACTTCAAGCATTGGTGCAGAGCCTGCGGTGTGATGATCTTTGTCAATGTGATGAAAGTTTGTAGTATATGTGCGCCTCGCTGACTTTCTGCTTGAACAAGGCGAATGTTTTGGAAAACAGGATGATGCAGCTCCTTATATTGATCGCTAGGTCGTTTGGTTTCTATTAAAGGTAGTGCCTGATAGCTGGAACGCCTTTTTAAGTGTTCCCACATTCTGAAAATAATCATTTACTTTAATAATAATTATTTACTTTTAAATTTAGTTAAAACTATAGTTGAGTAAGCCTGACTATTGTCTACCCTCCCTGTACCACAATAATTTAAGAAAATGTTGATAAGAAATCGATTAGGAAACTGTAAAGAGAGCCAACTCATTTCAAAACAACCTTATAAAAATAATACGTTTATGGGGGTTCATATGCAATTGATATTTTCAGTGTCAAATTATTATAGTGGAAAAATATGATTAGAACGATCTGCAATCGAAATGAAGTTTGGCTAAAATAGAAAGGTTTAAAGAAGACTAAGCACGAACAGAGTTTTTAAGCATCTGGAAACCCAGGCGAACAAGCAAACAGATATTATTTTTTTTATTATAACAGTTATTTAAATTGTAAAAACGTAATATAACTTGAAGGGGGCAGCACTGGCTGTTATGGCCTTCGGCTCAAACAGATATTAATTTCATAATATTGTGTATGTATGTTATACTTTCATTGTTCTTATTCTCCTCATTATTCTACCTACTATTTTTAAATGCACAAATTTCCTCTTCATACACCTTATTTGGGTACAAGGTATAGAAGACAAATAAGGATTTCTGTTCACTAATTATAACCTTTGAGTGCGTGATTCGTAACGTATAAGATACTCTGTGTCATCGTTAAAATCAGCAGTTGTTGCCTCTCCAAATGTCGAACTAACCTGGAATTAAAAAATCCAATTATCAATAAAATATTGGGACTTTAGTTAGTTTCATCTGTGACTTGCCATGCTGGATTCACTGCTACTTCTACCGCCCATATCGGAAAGTTCTGTGCTTAAAAGACGTTGGAACACACTTGAGGCTGCAGCGAGCATAAATCTATGAACTGAAAACTTTGTCGCGCCGATAACGAGTACGACATCAGAATAGGATTGTGAGAGAAACATGTTGTACATATCCTGACGGTAATTGCCAACTATAACGGTAACCTCTGGTGGTGGTGGCTTCGGTGGACGAAACGGAGCTTGCAATAAGGGTTTTTGTACTTTCTTGAGATTTGTCATCCAAAAACGTTGCTGACGGCGTGCAATGAGCGCGGATCGGATTGCATTTTCGAATACTTCATTGACACCAAAATATGTAAAGACACTAGTTTCATAGTACGATACGCCAAGTTCCTTGGCCACTGCACGTGCTTCATCTGGCATCACTAAATCACTTTTTAGGGCGGCTCTAAAATCATAGATATTACAATTTCTTTCCATAGATTCAACATTTTAATGTGCTTACCGAACAAAAGTTCCCTTCTCGCCAAAGTAAGAAAGGTAAGTCTCATCTCGATACATGTAACGTAGGTCATTCTTGCAGCCGACAAGAATAACAGGCACATCTGGACAAAATCGACGGATTTCCGGATACCACATAGCCTTACAGTTACGCAAAGAAATCGGACTGGCGATTGAAAAGCAGAGCAGCACAACATCGGATCTATAAATTTATGATTTATGAAAAATTGTTTGCTGGAATAAAATGTAATATTTGGATGAAACCCACCGTCCATAAGCGAAGCGACGATCTTTGTCATGATCTCCAAATGTGTCCCAGAGACGAAGCGAAACGTTAACGCCATCAACAACCTCCCATGAACGTTCAAGTACCTGTTTGGGAATGGAGTGTGTTCAGTTCACGTAACTGATGGATCAAATGATTCAAAAAAAATCTTACATCCTTATAAATGCGGTATTGATCAATGGCCCACACTGTGGGCACGTGTGTCGACAGCAATTGGGAAAGCGAAACATGTTTGTTACAAGCACGAGCGCAAATCAGACGCGTTTTGCCAACAGCTGTGTCTCCAACTAAAACACATTTTACTAATTCTTGGTGTGGCTGTTCGTTATCCATTTTGAATGCATTACCTGAAAAAAGTTGTGGTTCGTACTATTGACGGCAGCTGTACTAAAAATTCAAGCATATAACAATAAATATAAACTATGTGTTTTTATATTAACAAATCAATTGTCCATTGGTTCGTATAACTAGTTTAGATCTTTAAAATGAAAATGATATTACATATTTGATAAAATGGCATATACTTTGAAATATTACACAAAAAATTTGTTACGTTTTAAAAAGAAATAACATCCAAACTAAGAATGTATCATACCGAAAAAATGTGAAAATGGTATTTTTATTACTCTTTATTTTTATTACAACGATTATCAAGATTGAAGACATAAGTTGTTCCTAGTTAATTCCTAACGCAAAGAATAGTAAATAAAATAAAGTATGTATGGCTTTTATTAATGCTTGAGCTATGTATCAAGTTGAATTAATAATTTATTTTACTGCCATATACTCCTTTGAATTTATGTGTTTCTAAATAAGATTCGTTTGCTTTTGTAAAGATGTTTAGAGGAAACTTCTGAAATCGATATCATCCGTTGAAGTTCATCTCGTTTCTTTGTTTTCTCATCACGGGTTTATAATAGTAAAAGCACAAGTTTACAATAATTGCGTTAAAAAATTTCCAAAATATTGCTTTGAATTCACAGTATATTTGGCAATATCGATTCACTAGTGTGAACATACTTGTATATTACCACTTTACTTTGATGTTTGTATTAAATAGAGCTTATGAGTCGGACGGAGATCACATAAATTACATATATTATTATTGAGCGGTGCTCAGTGAGCACCACAAAAAAGAAATCTATACTTGTAACTTCTTCCCATACCCAACTATAACTATAACTTGATTGAAATAAGATTTTTTCAATACTTGATACTTATTTTGTCCATTGTTGTAAATCAGAAAATGTATTCTATTCAAATGGATGCCACTTAAAAACTGAGCTATATAAGAATTATCTGTCAGTGTCAACTTTCCTTAGGAAACTCATAAACTTTAAATACTAGCGCTTGTTAATCAAGCCCATGGGTCTGTGCCGATTGCGGTAAATTTGCAGCACCCAAGAGTGATATGGGACACCAGAAACTACAAGTATTAAAACTAGTTTGCAAACCTACAGACGGACATGTCTCGTCGAGCTGATCAAGACTCTATACATATAATTTATGGGGTCTCCGATATCTCCTTGTGTCTGTTATGTATGGGAGGTAACCTTAGTGGACCGTTTCGGCTGATTCTGACAAATGTCAAGTCACATATGTATGTACTGTAAACAACATAATTTAATGCAATCAATTTCAATTTATTCGCTGGTCGCCTTAACAAAGAATGTAAGACATTGACCATGTTTGTGTTACCCGTTGTGAGCTGTCGTATTCGAACGAATATCTAGAAATTAACATTTACGATTTTAATAGCAGTGATTTTCAAAAGACAAACTGATTGACCGCAACCGAAAAATGTACGCTACATACGACGATCCGTCAAAGTAAAAAAATATTCAAATTATTTTCGTTTGCGAATGCCAGTAATCCTATAAAGTGATCCTGGTATAATCAAGAACAGGTAGAGAGTACATGAAACCATATCCATTTAACCTTATTGCGCTACCTTTCATACTACTATGGACAGTCACAATCACTTTGCTTTGATATATGTAAAGTATAGAATCGTGAGTCGATGACCCCATTAAGTATATATATACTTATATATATGTGGAAATAATCTGCGTGCTTACGCATGTTATGATTTCAGAGTTGAAATTTTGTACACACACGTTTTATGGTCGAATGCAGGTGGAATATCAAAATCAAACTTCTCCGTTACTTAGAAATGACAGTCCACACACAACACTTACTTTTAAAACGTAGGCAATTAACATTTCGCACATGTTTAACTAAACCGTTACAACTCAAAAAGCAACATTTAGAGAAAAACTCACAAATTGGCTAATTAAAGAAAATATTTTCTCTTCTCTCGCGGCGAGTATATAAGATATTAACATGACATTGATATACAATTTAAATCATCATATAACGAATATTTTGACATCATTAACTCAAAAATCGTATTTTTTTGAGTTGTAACGGTTTAGTTAAACATGTGCGATTTGTTTACTGTAAACCCCTTATAAAGTTTGGATATGTATTAAGTTAATATGTATAGCAAACTTTTGGGTCTACATTATTACATACTCGAGTCAGAGGATTTTATCAGACCACCGTTGGAATGGGATGCTCTTGATTGTTTTCATTTCAATTAACTTCCATGGTAGTAAACTCTCAAAGGCAGAACATGAATGTCCAACGCTAATGTATTTGCTTGATATATTTAGATTAATTTGACTAAATCCAATTTCCGAACCATTAGATATGTATGAATATTTGTGGGAGTTAAATACAACACCACAGAATATCTTATTAACAATACAGTGGCTTTTTTTAATGGACCTTAAAAGTGTAATTGTATTGAAATAATGAAGAGAAACGATAATAACAGTAAATCTTTAAAGAGCAAAAATGATGAGAAATAAAATTATTTCGATCAGAAATATTATCTAATACTATGTGTTTCTAATGGCTTTTACTTTTTATTGTCTCCAAATAATTATTGTTACGGTACTGAAAATTTAAAATTGGCAAGTTGTAATATGCCCATGAGCTTTTCAATATCGCACTCTTCATTCTTCGATTTTTACCGACTTGGTAGGCTTAATATATAATGTGTATGTATATGTGTTCTAAAGAACCCTTAAGGCTGTTGGTGTCGGATTTATATTGTGCTGACCGGCGAAATGCGACACATGCATTCTTATAAAAATATTGCAAGCATTTGTTCCAATTATTCATCTTGGTTCATTTTGTTAAGTGTACTATTTTTAGAAGTGCCTTGTTGGCGCTTTAGTTTTATCTGCTTTTCTGCGGTTAAATATTATTTTTTATTTCTTTTACTTTACACACCCGCACACACTAAGTACATGATATGTACTATATGCCTGGACGAGAAAGTGCATATACTGATTTACATACAATCACACATAGATATATACATACATTAACACATACATGTATTCCTTCATTTATTGTTTTTTTTTTTGCAGTCCACTTAATTATTTTATTTATCCCTTATTAGTACATGTGTATAAACATTCTTAGTTGGTTCCCATAGGCGTCAAACACTGGCACTTCCCTCTAGCTAACTTCGTTTTACCTCAAATCACGATAGCAACAGTATTTCAAAATAAACCAATTGTAGTTAGGCCACCATAATTACTTAAAATTATGGTTACAAAAAGGAGTTAAACATTTACTTACACTTTACTTATTTCTTCGGTAAATTAGATACAATAAAAAAATAATAATATAACTACTGTGCATGTGTCATTTTTGGTTTTTTTTTTTGTTGTGTATATTTATTTGTTTTTATGTTTTGTCTTTGTGTTGCACCAAAGTTGCAGTTGTTGTACTTGGTGCTGCTGCTGCTGCAGTGGCTCACTCAGCCTATTGATTTTCTTATGGTACCCGTTCCCCAAAATCCCCAACACAATAAACATCATGTCAATTGCACTGCTTCGCAGATAATTTATAATTTATTTCACCTCTCTATCACAACCACAGAAACGGAAACATATTTTCCACAAGACCACTTGGAAATCATTTAGAAAATTTGTCGCAAATATTATCATACATATGTATGTATATTATGATTTAGAAGAAGATTTAAAATATTTATTTCTTAATTTAGAACAAAAAAAAAAAAAAAACAAAAAAAAAAATAAATCAATATATTAACACGAATATTACATACAAAGTAGTAAAATGCATAAAATTAAACCGTTTCATTTTACCTATTGAAAGAAGAGTTCCACAACTCAATTACTTATGAACAGCCAGTGTCTTTATTTTCTCATATTCCAATAATGAGCAAATTTTATAGATTGTTTTTAATCGTCGACTTTTATTTTTATTTGTATTTTTCGATTCAATTTTAATTTTGATATCCTTGATTTTAAAAGCCCTTTCTGCTTTTGCAATGCATCTTTTACGCTTTAATTTACTTCACTTCTCTGCGCATATAAACACATCCATCCACACACTCGTATTTAGTACATACTATGTACATGCCAACATACATACATATATAATTAACATTTTATATATGCATACATAAGCATGTATGTACGAGATATTATTGTCTTTTTTTTTCTTGTTTTCCTTTTGGAATTTTTTTATTAAATCACTTAAACAATATCGGATCGGATGAGATTTAAGTAATAATCGTAAAATTTGAATTATTAGTTTAAACAAGCAAAATGCAACATAAAACACAAAGCTTCGCAATATTATCCCCCTTTCCGTTCATATCGAATGGACTGCGAAGTTTTGGAAAAAAGTACTAACTACAATATATATACGTCGTAGTGTCAAAAAGTCGAGTGATTTGATAAAGGGCTGAATGCGATATTAAGTGTATTGGATAGAATTTATTCGTCGCTCCGCCAAAACAACGCGATAAATATCACTTTTAATTAGAAGTAGATTCAATTAAAGAAAAATTAATTAATTATTGACGAAATTTAACAAGAATTACGAATTCAAAACATTTAAGAAATTGCTTTTGAGAAAAGACAACTGAAATATTATTTACACTTGCAGCCCTAGTTTTTTCTACAGCTGTACACCAGCTGAGTGGTTATTCTATTGAGCATGTCGTGTCAGATAACGTCGTTGCCAGATGATTCTATTAAAAGGCACTCATTTCTTGTGGAATCTCTCTGTAACATAACATAACTATAAGTTACGATTGATTTTGGTTTATTTAGCCATAATAATTTTTCGGTTCTTTCGCATTTCGATCAGTTTTAACATTTTTCTCATTTATAAAGTTTTTTTAGCATCCGTGTATTAGTCGAATTGGCTCATCCTTCAATTTCGATTTTCGATAACATCTGCGTATCAAGCTTTTATTGAAGTAAATCAGCTGGTTCTATGTAAAATATATTGTGTCACGTCTTGGATTTTGACTTTGGTATTTTGTATATAATAAGAAATTGCAAATATATAAATTTATGTAAGTCGACTTGACTGTAAGCATTTAAATATGAAAATCTATATTTTATCATATGTACATCGTGCAATTTTAAGTTCAGAAGCCTTAATGAAACTTGCATTTAACAGCAACAACGCCACAATAAGAACAAGAAGTTGGCAGTATCTATGTTTTTGCGGCAAGTGTCAAGTGTTTGTTTTCGTTCTAACGGCAGCAGTGTTTCTCAACAATCGATTTTTGCATTGACGAAGATTTTAAGCAAGTAATATACATACATAAAAACTATGTGCTACTAAACAACAAAAATATTTTAAGTTTGAAACGATTTGCGCATAAACAACATCGCCCAACAAGTTTTAGCTCCAACATGGTAGGTGAAGCAAATGCACAAAAACTCATCACCAAGAAGCCTATAGAGATGGAGCCACTGCTACGGTAAATGAAACCATATATATCCATATAAATTAATAATGATTCTTCGCATAGTATAGAGGCCTGCAGGAATGCATCCACATATCCCAATTCGGTTAATACTTATGAATGTGAATTCTGTATTCATTGTACATTGTATAGAATGAAGAACACTACCAAAGACTACTCACTACATAGACTGAACAATCGGGCCATGAAATCGTTCGTTCTCAAAATTGTTCCACTCAAAATGTCAAGGTTGAAGCAACAGTTTCGTATCGTTTTGTTGTTTGAAAACGTACAAATTTGTTGCAGACTTCCTGACTCAAGGTTCCAAAAGAGTAAAATGACGAACGAACGAACTGTCCAGTCTATTTAGTTTAGTTGGTTTTCTAATAAGAACATGAATTTGGGTTTGCATGGGAGGTAACCCTCCTAGTGGCTCGATTCTGCTGATTCCGACATATGTCTGCAGCGTCTAGTGACGCATTCCGTGCAAAATTTCAGCTCTCTAGCTCAAAAACTGGGTGACTAATTTTCGTACATACAGACGTACATTGCTGATTTGATCGTCTCGTTGAGCTGATCAGCAATGCTGTGCTTTATGGGGTCTTCTGCGCTTTACAAACTTTATGACAAACTTCTAATACTATTCACTGCGTGAAGAGTTTAATGACATCTCATTACTATGACAACGGGTATTACTTGCTTACATTTACATATTAAGTAAATGTGACTAAATAGTCTGAATTATGTATTTTTAATACATTTGTAATTTAACTTATGACACGTAGAACCGGGCATCGGATATCTAATGAAGTACATTGATCACGATTAACATTGCAACTACAGCATCAATTAGGCCTTAATTTAACTATTTATAATATATAGATATATATATATATATATATATAAATGGCATTTCTTTATCTGTACATGTATTAAGTTGACGTAATCACAATACGAACAGATTCTTTTAGCTTAAGATTCACATATGTACATATACTCGTATATGTATATATTTGCCTGTAGATAGTTTTGAATTTTTTCTTTTTTCATATCTTTCTATAACTACATATCTTTATTTTTATAATGTCAGTTGTATATTATTCTTTGGTGAGACCAAAGTTAGTTTTATTTTAAAACAATGAATAGTAAAAATTCTCTTCTTTGTTAAGTCTTAACAACATAGAGAAATCACAACAGGATACAAGGGAGTATCGTGGTCTTAAATTGGAAAATGGATTGAAAGTGTTACTAATAAGCGATGAAAATACCGATGTCTCGGCGGCAGCGCTTTCTGTGCAGGTTGGGTGAGTAATGATTAAGGGTGAGGCTATTACATATTGATACATATATGTCCATATGTATTAATTTTTGTAGCCATATGTCTGATCCAGATATGTTGCCAGGATTGGCACATTTTTGTGAACATATGCTTTTTCTTGGAACCGAAAAGTATCCACATGAGAACGGCTATACTACGTACCTGTCTCAGAGCGGTGGAAGTAGCAATGCTGCAACGTACCCACTAATGACTAAGTATCATTTTCACGTTGCGCCCGATAAGCTTGATGGTGCTTTGGATCGTTTTGCACAGTTTTTTATTGCACCTTTGTTCACCCCAAGTGCAACCGAAAGGGAAATTAACGCGGTAAAACTTTGTCACTTGATACACTATAAAGGCACCATTTTCTATTTAATTCCTTTTCAGGTCAATTCTGAACATGAAAAGAATCTCTCAAGTGATCTCTGGCGAATCAAGCAAGTGCAGCGCCATTTAGCAAAACCAGATCATGCATATAGTAAATTTGGAACTGGTAAAAATATTTTAGCACTCGGAAGATAAATAGAAAAAGAAAATAAACCAAATAATATCTTTCAGGCAATAAGGCGACATTACTTGAGATTCCAAAGTCAAAATCAATTGATGTGCGTGAAGAATTGCTTAAATTTCATAAGAAATGGTATTCGGCAAACATAATGTGTCTAGCAGTAATCGGAAAAGGTTTTTAACACAATTGCTCAATCTTGTTTAGTTGGGAATATAGGTTACTTATATTGATTTACGATTTACAGAATCCCTTAACGAATTGGAGGAAATGGTGTTAAAGAAATTCTCCGAAATTGAAAATAAAAACATTGAAATTCCCAACTGGCCCAGGAATCCCTACAATGACGATCAATATGGTCAAAAAGTAATGATAGTGCCTGTGAAGGATATACGCTCTCTAACGATAAGCTTTACAACAGATGACCTAACCGATTTATATAAATCAGGGGTTAGTCACTGAATCTGATCTAATATATGCTTTTAAAAAAAGTTGTTTACGAATTTACCTTTTTCTATTACTATACAGCCTGACAACTATTTGACTCATTTAATAGGTCATGAGGGCAAGGGTAGTATACTTTCCGAACTTCGTCAACTTGGCTGGTGTAATGAGTATGGACATTTAATTTTCTTTTGAAATTTCATTATACTCTTATATTTTTCTAGCTTGATGGCTGGTCATCAAAACACTTTGAATGGTTTTGGCTTCTTTGAAATTGTTGTTGACTTAACCCAAGACGGCTTGGAACATGCCGACGACATTGTGAATATAGTCTTTCAGGTATATAACTTAGGGTAACTGCTGGAAAACGGTGGAGAGGCAAAGCTAAAGCTTTTAACAGAACTACTATGATAGGCTTATGACACTTAGTAATAAGTAATACAGATGCATGCAGTAGGCAAAGTAAAGCTAGGAATACACAAATCAAATCGTTCTTCAAATCGCTCTCATTTTGAGAGAGCGAAAGCTTTTTGACGTCTCGATGGAGTATTTTGTGTTTGATCAATTGATTTGATAAAATCAAAAAGTTTTAATTTTTCTTCAAATCACTCTATCTCATTTTTGCATTTGTAAACTATTTTATGTATCGATGGGCAAATCGACTCATTATTATAAAATCTTTGTTGTGAATGGACTAGTGTGCTATATGTGGACAAAAGAAAAGAAATGGTATTTGGTGAATACGGAAACAACATAAAAAAAAAAATCATTAAAAAGAACAAAAAGAAGCAAAATAATAAAATATTTAATTTTGGAAGTGTTGTTGCTAGTGAAATATTATTTAAATATTTTATTGTTATTTCTTTTGTTTGTGGTTTTTTTTTTTTTTTTTCTTATTATTTATTACGGTTTATTATTTGTTTTTAAAAGAAAAATTTAATTTAGCATTAAAATGGAAAACGAACACAGAAATTTCATTTCCTTTATTAACAACAGGACTGCTTTCCAAAGGTCAGATCAGCCTAAATCTGACACTCATGAAAGCAGGTCGTCATTTGTTGTGATTATGTTCATTTATATTATATAAAATCTTAGACTATACAATAACTTATAAATCCAATTATCCAATATTATTTTATCAACTTCAGTATTTGAACCTGCTACGTGAAGAAGGTCCTAAAAAGTGGATTTTTGATGAATGTGTTAGCCTGAATGAAATGCGTTTTCGTTTTAAAGACAAGGAGGAACCTGAAGCTCTTGTTACGCATGCCGTGTCTTCAATGCAGGTAAAAGTGCGGAACATATGAATGAAAATATTTCATTTTAGATTGTTCTATTTCTTTGCAGCTTTATCCCCTTGAAGAAGTTCTTGTTGCTCCATATTTAAGCAACCAATGGCGTCCAGATCAAATAAAGCAGCTGTTAAGCGAACTTGTTCCTACGAAATCTCGAATTATGTTGGTTAGCCAGAGTTACGAAGATGCTGCTGATAAGACAGAGCCCTATTATAAAACGAAGTATGGATTGCAAAAAATATCGCCTAGTACATTAAAAGTAAGATTAATTATTATGTTCTGATTGAGAGTAATCAAGTATTTTTTTTTTTGTTTCTGTTCAAAAAGAAATGGGAGACATGTGCATTGAACACAAATCTTGCACTTATGCCACCAAACAGTTTTATACCTACAAATTTCGACCTTGCTCCAGTGCCATCGGATACACCAAAACATCCAACAATTATCTTAGACACGCCCATTTTTCGCTTGTGGCACAAGCAAGACAACCAGTTTATGAAACCAAAGGCATGCATGACTTTCGATTTGTCGAATCCAATCGCCTATTTGGATCCGTTGAATTGCAATCTTAATCATATGATGGTTTCTCTACTGAAAGACCAACTAAACGAGTATTTATACGATGCTGACCTGGCAGGCCTTAAACTGGGCGTGGTAACTAAATCATCTGGTATCGATGTGTGTATATAAATATATACATAACATTGTATACTTTTATTTATAATTTTGTGTGTTTTATTAGTTTACAATACGCGGTTTTAGTGACAAACAAGTTGTGCTGCTTGATAAACTTCTTGATCACTTGTTTGACTTCAAAATCGATGAAAAACGTTTTGAAATTCTTAAGGAAGACTACGTACGCTCTTTAAAGAACTTTAAAGCAGAACAACCTTATCAGCATTCCATCTACTACCTGGCTCTCTTGTTAACCGAAAATGCATGGGCAAACGGAGAATTATTGGATGCAATGGAATGTAAGTAGTTATTAATAATAAGCTACCCACACCAAACATACAAGAATAACTTTTAATAATCTTAAAGTGGTAACATATGATCGTGTAATAAACTTTGCTAAAGAGTTTTTCCAACGATTGCATACAGAATGCTTCATCTTTGGAAATGTAACCAAGCAACAAGCAATCGATATTTCTGGTCGTGTGAACAAACGTCTTGAAGCAACCAATGCCTTAGTGCTGCCAATTTTAGCACGTCAAATGCTCAAGAAACGCGAGTACAAATTATGTAGAGGTGAGACATCATAATTAAAGGATTTTGTGTTCAACTAATAATTACTTTTTCTTTTGCCTTTAGGTGACAGCTATTTATTCCAGAAAGAAAATGAGTACCACAAAAGCTCCTGTACACAATTGTACATACAATGTGGGCCACAAACAGATCATTCTAACATCATGGTTAACCTGGTCTCAAAAATACTCTCGGAGCCCTGTTACGATTGCCTGAGAACTAAGGTTAGTGCAAAAATAACAAACACCGCTGTTTGAAGATTGTTAACGTTCCTGAGGTTAGGTAACATTACCGTCATGTACTGCTATCGGTTAGCGGAACTCTTTCAAATTTCAGACTGTTTAATTTTTTAATATTGTAGGTGACACTTATATAAGTAGAACTTCTTTTCTTTTTTTTTTTTTTTTTCTTCATAGTACAGAAAATGAAAACATTGAATTGATAGGAAAGTTATTATTGATAAAACAAATTAATTTTAAATGGAGCTCAACAAAAGTTACGGAGACTCTGCAACTTCGTTTTCAAACATAAAATATTGTAGATATAAATTAATTCGCCGTATAAATTTTTCTAATGACAATCTTCGTAATGAGGTTTTACTCTAAAAATTATTAAAATAAGTTACTTAAGTTAATTACTGTATCATGTTAAACGATCAGATAGTGAGAGAGAGGCCACAGACCTGCATCCATTTCTCATTTCCAAACATGAGGAATTAGTTGGGTGAGTCAAAGTTTATTACAATATTTTATTGAGCCCAGAGACATATTATCATCACTATCTTTGATATTGAGGCGTTTATTCCTAACCCAGGTGATCGTCTCTTCCACCTTGGGATAGACAAGTTCAAATAAAATATTTACAAATATACTTATAATATAACAATAAAAAGATACAAAAAGTATATGTGATGGGGTTAAACGGAAAGTGATTTGAGTTCTAAAGTCTAAGTCTTTTTCGGGGCTTCTAAGTTGCTAAGTAAGTAGATTTATCATTTATCTGCTGCTGTAGTTATTAATGTGATCATCAAAGGGATCTGTTATGAATAAACCAGGGCGCACCAGTAAGCAGACGGAGGGATTTATTTTGCAGTAGCTGGATTGTACTTATATGGGTAGCTGCAGTAGTGCCCCATAATTGCAAGCCGCATGTCCATGTAGGGTTTGTAAATCAATAATTTGTTATTAAGACTCAATTTACTATTTGCTTTTAGCATCCAGTGGAGTTTCTTAATTTTAACAGTGCACTTTGAGTTGATCCTTCTTTTATGGTTATCCCATGTCATTTTACTAAGTGCATACCTGGGTAGCAGTGACGTTTTTTTTTTCGGAAGAATATTTCTATTGAATAGAACGGCGGTACAGGTACTACATCTGAGCGAGAATACAACATGCGCAGAGATTTGATTTTTGATATTTTATAGAGGAGACCTTCATTCCAGACCCTATCAAACGCTTGTTGAACATCTAGGAATGCGGGATTACCGAATTGTTTGGTTTCGAACCAGTCAAGATCGTGTTCGGGAGTACCACGTCTTCTTCGGAATCCCAAATGGTAATTCGGAATGGCTTCTTGGACCACACTTACTTTTAACAATCTGTCAACCGCATCCCCGATTGTAAACAGCAATGGCAATACCTCTTTGAATGATAATTGGCAGATGAGCTGAGATCGGAATGCCTAACTATTTATATTGAAGTTTGGGATATACCTGTAGTGTTTCACAAGAATCCAGGGGGCAATATAGAGCTGTCAGTGGATATTGGTTCGAGGTTTAGGTTGGTTTAATACTAGAACGCACCAGAGCTGAAGCTCCACCTAGTGTGCAAAGTGCAAACTTGTTTTCGTGGTTTATCAGAGCGGCGATGACGCGTAGTTGGTTTTTTATTACACTATTCACGCAGTGAATAGTATTATAAGTTTGTCATGAAGTATGTAACAGGCAGAAGGAGACAAATGAGACCACATAAAGTATATACTTACTTATATTCTTGATCAGATCGATTAGACGATTTGATTAAGCCATGTCCGTCTGTATGTATGTATTCCTCAGTTTTTGAGCTAGAAAGCTGAAATTTTGCACGAACCTTTCTTTTTACTAGCCGTAGTACATTTGTCGGAACCAGCCCGCAGAGTATAATGAGTAGAAAAAGACAACTGCATTTAATTTTTTTTTTCATACAGTTTAAATTTATTACTCAAATGAAGTTTTACTAATACTCTTGACATTGCAAACATTTATGAGAATATGTGTATTTGATCATTCATCATATCTTCATGTTCAATCAATCCACTCATGCTAACAGTAATATTTTAAGTTCTTTCACTACCTTATGTCCCAGCCAACAGGGCCTCGATTTATATATTCAATATAATTAGGTCCTTGATCTAATAAGCATAAATTGGTTAAATAGTGTTATCACCCATTACACTCATTTGGAGTGGGATATTTCTGCCCTCATGTTTAGGTTATTTAGGCTATTAATTTCGCATCAGTTGCAGACATAAGCCATACGAGTTTAGGGAAAAATAGGGGTACTAGTACAACATCTATTCCATTTTTTAGATATTCAAACGAAAGTTCACAAATCAATTTGAAATGAAAACAGGATATAAGCAGGTATTTAAGCTTCGATGAATCAACGTTAATGTTCTCTCTTATTACGTTTTAAATTAGTGGCTAATGAAATGTATTTTATTGACACTTTGTTAGATACTACGTTATATTAAGGTTTCCGCAAAAAGCAAAGTTGTTCTATAGGGAACTGTGCTGGTGTACTAAGGAGAAGACTTGTAAAAGGTGTTTTTTTTTGAACATGTTCATTTTTTATTTATTTACTGTGGTTTAATTATTTGGAACTGCCCTTATAAAGCATTGGTTATTTTATTTGGTTTTCAGTAACATTGACCATCCTATTGGTTCCCATCTCCACTGCTTCCATTGGGTGGGTGCATTGGTGGCCCATTTGGCGGTTCCTGTGGTCGATCCGCTGCGACTTGCTTCAAAAAACCGGAGCGATGAACTATACCTGGCATGCCAGGTATTTTCGGCATTTGGGGCATTTGAGGCATATTTTGTGGCGAAGCCTATTTTATAAAAATTTAATAACTTCAAAATTTGTTGTTGGTTTCATTAAATTTTCACTCACCAATGCCAGAGTAAAAACAGCCAAAATCACAGCGAGCAGGAATATTTGCTTCATGTTCAATTCAAAACTGAAATACTTCTCGATTTAATTTGAGCTTTTATACATACATTCGTATGTGCATTAATGAATGATGGATTTTGATTTCTTATTATTATAAATTACAAAGTAATTACAAATGAATACAAAACTAAATGAAACATGCAATAGATTTTATTTAACTGATAACTTTCAATTGCAAACAATTTTAATTTCAATAATGATAACTTAATTTTTATATTATTTCAAATGAATTACTGACTTCTTTGTTACATCGTATTCAGATTGAAGTTTGTTTTATATGTG